>PVKA01014230.1:0-52956 GCA_004027165.1 Ctenomys sociabilis
GAGGGAGGGAGGGAGGAAGGGAAGGAAGGAAGGAAAAAGGGAAGGAAGGAAATAAAAAGTAGGGGAAAAGACAGGAGGAGCTGTCCTGTGTGCACAGCTGCTCCACATGAGAAAAGTAGAGGTTGTGTGCTGCATACACGCACTAATCAATAAACAACAAACCCACCTACTATTTAAAAATGGTTAGCAGAGATAAAATATCAAGGTGTAGAAGTAGATAAATGTGAATATCTTGTAAGTAAAAGTAGAGACATTGCACAGAGACAGAAACCAACAAGAACAAATCTGTGCCAAATAATTGAATAGCAAATATTTACAACAAACTAAACATAGAAATCTAGAGAAACAACAGGGGCCTTTAGCTTGCTGTTCTTACTTTGTGACTACAGCTTGGGGTCATCTGTGTAAGAAAATTAAATCCATCATTCGGGGTGAACAGGCAAACACTGCCAAGCAAAGGTGCTTGCTGTGCAAGTCCCCACAGAGCTCGGTCTGCTCCTCAGGGAATCCTGGCTTTACCTCACAAAGCTGCAGTTACCCCTGACGCCCACAGTGGGGTTGAACTGCCTGTCCACAGAGCACATGCGCGTGGCCCAGGGTGCTGCAGAGAGCGACAGGGACTAACAGCAGAGGAGGCTCCAGGCTAAACACTTCTCAGAGTGCATGTCCCAGCAAAGACAGAGATAGCTGCCTTGACCACTGAGTGATTTTCTTCACACTGGCGAATGGTGGCTGAGAGCCAGATTTAATTTGAATGAAAATTTAATATGCTTTTTCTTGCTCCTTGGCACTACAGAACAAATTTGTGGCTTTATGTTTATTATCCTATTTAATCTTCACTCTTCAGAAAAGGCATTGTTTATGCCTACAAAGGCACATAAAGTTAATAAATGCTTAATGGATGGACACAGACAGTAGAGCCAGAAACAAAGAACATTCGCACACCACGAGCAATGATAGGAAACGTAGGAACTCGTGTGGTTGGCGGACCTGGGGACAGGCAGCTGTGGGCGAGGGAGGTGCAGGCTTTGGCCTTCCCTTCTCTGCTGGCATGTGGCTCAGGCAGCAGGTGGGGCTGAATGGCCTCTACAAGCTGAGAGGTTCCTCTTCCCAGTTTCCAGTGTTCAGAAAGTGGGATGCTCTCTCAAGACAATCCCTGCAGGACACAGCAGTTGGGCCAGAGAAGCAACTGGGTGAGCCGAGTGGAATCAGGCTCCTCCGGCTCAGTCTGAGTGGAGATGTGGGTGAAGACAGCTTTGCCAGCAGATGTGGACAGAGCATGGACTGAGAATACTCCATGGAAGGCAGGAGACCCATGTCACAGGATGTGAGTGAACGCAACGTGGAAAAACAGCAGAACAGGCAAAGGAGCTGACTGCCTTCGCAGTCACCAGGCCTGGCACCTACATTGTGTTCAAGTTCACATCGCTGCTCCTCCAGACGCTAAAGCTTGCTGTGAAATCTGAATGCAGGTGCTTTTAGAGACCCAGGATGCTGGGGTCTCTAGAAGGACAAACACCCCAAGAAGATTCCATCTAAGAAGCAAGTTTCCGCTTCCTATTCCTTTTCATCTCATATTGCTTCACCTCCATTCCAACCCAGCTATGGACACAGTTGAGTCTTACCGCAAGGGTCAGGTGTCCACTCTACATAGTGCAATCTGACATCCCATCTCTCACTTATGTCGTCCTGCCAGAACTGTTGGGCCACCGAGTCCTAACAGCAAATCACCAGATCTGTTGACACAGGGACATAGAAATGATCTGGGAAGAACACTGCGATCACTCACACTCCTGCACAGGCAAAGCTTTCTGGGGATGGCAGGGAGGCTCTTCCATGAAGACGGAGTTTCCCAGAGTAGATGTGCTGCTCCCCACAGAACAGAAAGTAAAGTGGCTTTTTATGGACTTGCTTCTCAGTGTGTGACCAAGGCAGCACAAAGGATGGAAAAGATTACCCAGAGATGAGATTTAGTTCAACCACAAGGCTGGAGGGGCAGTTCAAACAAAAGCACCCAGACCTAGGGAGACTCCCAGAAGCACCATAGAAGCTGAGAGCAATCAGAGTTTTGACTTAGAATATCGGTGTAAGAAAAAAGAAACAAAAGAAAAGAAGTTTGGGAAAGAGACTGTGTCTAGGCTGGGCAGCTTTCTTGGGGAAAAGGGAGGGATAGAAGCCAGACACAGCACCACTCACTAACCTAAACTTCACATTGTTCACTTCTCACAGGCCCCTGTGGTTCTTCCCAGCACTTTAACCTCTCACCTCTTAGCCAAGCCCCCACATTTACTGGGTTGGGTTAACATCAGCACACCCAGCACCCAGGAACATGACTCCTGAAGATGTGGGCTCCTATGCTACAGCTGGACCACCGGGCAATCGCGCTGAATTCTCCCAGAAACCGCTGAGTGTTCATGCATCTGCTGCCATGGTCCTTTGCAAACCCTTCTGCCTGTGGGCTGGGCTCTAGGACAGGGTAGAAGGTATACAAGTACTGGGATGCTAGGGTTGCTGAGGAGGCATAAGATAGAGGCAAGAAAGAGGGAAAGGAGAGGGAAAACATGCATCAGCTCTTCAGGGCAATAGGACAAGTGACTCCTGTGTTGTTGTCTTGGACTAAATGTTTCCAAATGATCAACATGTCTGTAAGCAGCATAAAACCTGACACAAGGGTTTAGACAGTATAGGGGACAGGCACACTCCCAATACAGACATGTCTAATGCTTCATCCCACTGTAGTCACCCCCATCAGTCTAAGTGAAAGGCCAGCACTTTATCAAGACTGGCCTTCAAGGTCCTCTAAGGTGACCCAGACAAGTTCACCACAGTGCACCATCAAATGTGCCAGCTACTGCAAATCCAAGGCATTTCCCAGCTGTGTGACCACAACGTGACTGACCTTCAAACTGACTAAGATCATGTGAAGCTATAAGGCCTGTGTAGGCTTTTTCCTTGGTAGCAACCCTCACATTCTACAACTATTCTGCTTTGTGGTGTTACAGGGTGTCATACCACTTCTCCTGAAACATCCTAACCCATAAACATTCCACCTTTGCAAAGCTTCTGGAAGGTGTCTTACCTTTGTCTTAAGTCTAATTTAGACAGCAGTGCTGACCCTATGAACATCCTTTATCAGGTCCAGAGCTCAACATCTGCCCCACGAAGCACAGATACCTGATATGGGTGTGAAAGCCTGCACCTTTCCCCACCAGGCGGCAAATGACTGGGGAAAGCCAATTCATAATCATGTGCAGTAAGCTCTTATTTGAGTTTTATATAAAGAAAAAGCAGAGAAATTCCCCACTTAAAATTCAGAATTTATTGCTTTAAACAGAAATCACCTGAGAGTGCATGCCTTCCCAAGACTTAAAACTTGCTCCTCTCTGCCCATTAGTGTTGTGCTGTCCAGCAGAGCTTCCCACTCTCCATCCACCAAAGGGCTTTGTGAAGAGCCTGCAAGCGGAGGCAGAGCCTTGCCCAGCCAAGAATGCCTGGAGCTGCTTGGGGCATGTTCACAAGAAACGGAGAAGCACATTTGGGTGGGTGCAAAGGGAACAAGGGATGACTTCAAAAGCAACTCAGTGACTCTGCTACAAACTCATAGTTTGACCTGTGAGGTATGTTGGTTACTTTCCTCTTGTTGCTGGAAAAAAATATCTCACTCTCAAAATTAAGGTAAGAAAGGTTTATTTATTTCACAGTTCATGGAAGTTTCAGTCTGTAATTGGCTGAATCCAGGACAGGGTGGCACAACTGAGAGACAGCAGTTCAAGGCAGGAGAAGAGAGCAAGGCAACAAGAGCAAACAGGGACAGCAAGTGCAGGACGTGGTTAGTCTCTTGGTGTACTCCAGGGGAAACAGTGGCAGGAATGAGGGAAAGATAGACAGGAAGACAAGATCTGGGTCAGGTGGTGACCCATTGCCTCACTGGCAAATGGCCCCCAAGCAACAGTAGGAGTGTCTATTTATGCCTTTGCAAAGGTACAAGACATAAGGTTGCTTAGTGGCTAGCAGCCCACAATGTCCAGGAAAGATGTTTTTCTCAAGACTGAGGCAGCTAACTGCTTTAGACAATAAGCCCTCATCATGCCTTCCCACATAGGACCAGTTTCTCTTTTCTTCCCTTAGTTTGCAAGCAGGTTTCCTACCCTAGGCAGGTATAGCACTCACACCATCTCTGTGCCCTCCATGAGCAGACTCAGGATGTTTATAATGTGATGAGCTTGAACTGCTGCTGAACCAGCTAGTTAAACTTGCAAACCTCTCAAGCTGACACCACCAATTAACCTCTGCAACATTCTAGAGTGTCAGCAGCCACCCTACAGCATCCCCTTTCCACCCTAGGATGTAGAATTTCTGAGTCACTTAGTTCAGCCACTTTTCAAGTTGACACAATGTATCAACCATAACAATCCATCCCTCATCAAATTGGAAACCGTACATTTCTTTAAATTGACCTTCAAATACAAAGACATGTGTATAGTGAACAACAAGGTATCCAGAAAGCTTTATAATCTGTTCTCAGGGCTGACCATCTACTATTTTTGCCCACTTCTTCACCCACTTCAAGCAAGATCCTAACCTCACAGTCCTACAAAGGGGTGGAATGTATATGCATGAACATCATGACTTCCGGTCAGGGACTGCCACCCTCAATAACTTCTTTAATTCTCCTCTTTTTTTTTTTTTCAGTACCAGGGATTGAACTCAGGACCTTGCACTTGCCAGGCAAGCACTTGTTCTACTGAGCTATCTCCCTTTAATTAATTTCCGTTTCATTGTTTACTATTTCTTTTTTTCTCTGTGTTTTACTCTGTATTTTTTTTTCTAGATTTTAAGACAGAAACTTAGGTCATGGATTTGCTCTAATATAATTCCATGGTAAATTTCTCCATGCTCCTCAACTACCTTCTACCACTTTCAGTGAGTTTTTACCCTGGTCACTTATTCAAAATATTTCCTAACATTTCTTTGGAATCTCTTTTATTTATAGATATACAACTTGACTTCCAAATATTTTGGAGTTTTGTTTCTTAAGTGATTTTTAGTTGAACTCCATTGTAGTAGGAAAACTTTGAAATGTACTGAGATTTGTTTTAGGGTTTATTCTGGTGAGTGATGAACATATCATTGTAAAGACTTTGTATACTATTCCTAGGTGACATACTTTTTTTTTTTTTTTTTTTTTTTTTTTTTTTTTTTTTTTTTTTTTTTTTTTTTTTTTTTTTTTTTTTTTTTTTTTGGAACCAGGGATTGAACTCAGACCCTTGCACTTGCCTGGGAAGCACTTATTTCACTGAGCCACCTCCTTGGCCCCAGCATGTTCTATAAATAGAAATTAGGAAAGTTAGTTAGTGGGTCTGCTTAAATCTCTGAATAATTACTGATTTTCTACTTATTTCCTTAATTAGGAAGAGAGAAGAATGTTCAAATCTCTGAAAATAGCTCTGAGGCTGCCTGCTTCTTGCAGTCTGACCTACACCTGTCCCATGGATTTTTGCTTCTGTTGCCTAAGTGCATGAACTTAGGACTACTGTGGACACAGTATTTATGCTTCTCCCAATTCTTTGCCTGCTGTTGGAGAGAAGGCCTTTCTGAATAATAGTGTCATTAGGCCAGACTCCTCATACTGTCCTCTATCAAAGCAGACAATAGAGAAAATTCTCCCTGAGATATCTCTGTCTCTCTCACTCTCTCTCTTACTGTACCTGTAGACACATGATCTTCTAGCACTTGACTTCACTATTCCCAGTCTCCAGAAGTGTAACAAATAAATATATGCTATCAAAGTCACCCTCTTTAAGCTATCTTGCTGTAGTAGTTCCAACTAAGACAAGGGCTGTTTCCTGCTCTCCTGACAAATCAACACCTTTGTGTTTATGAGGCATCCCGTTTTATCCACAATAACACTGCTCTTCACAATGTACTTTGTCTGATATAAGCATAACTGTTATAGCTTCCATTCAATCAGCATTTACATGACAGGCATTCTTCCTATTGTTTTATTTTGAAGCTATCCCTGTCTTCACTTAAAGCAAGACTCACTAAGAGCACCCAGCTGCCTCCTGACTTCCCTTCCAGCCTCAGTTTGTGCCTTTCGATTGCATTTCTCAGACTGTGAACCTGCACTGCTGACAGACACACGCAGGTCCATCGCACCACTCACTTCCCGCTGGTCTGTCCAATCCTCGCCTCCTTTCTACCTTTTCACATATACCTTCATGTTAATTCTATTTTTATGGCATTGCAAGCCCAGTGTTGGCTTAATAGCAAGTAGCTACAATAACTTATAACTCATAATGTTTTAAATATTTCCCTTAATTTTTGTAGCTGTAATTTTTGCAATATACATTTTTATTCACTATAAGCTACCACCAAATGATATTTTGGCTATTAGAATGTCTACAAGATCCCCAGAGTGCAGTGCCGGCCCCATCCCCAGGGTGCACTGAGAGGGTGACTGAGCCTGTGCGTGGTGGCATATGCCAGTAATCCCAGAGCTTGGGAGGCTGCAAACAGAAGAATCACTATGTGACCCATCTGTGTAGTGAGACCCTGTACTAAATACATAATTCTTTTTAAAAAGTCTACAAAACACCATTTTACATAATTGACATAGTTTTCTGTGTTCAATTGTAAGAAAGTAAAATTTCAGACCTTGTAGCTCTCTCACACATATGAGTGAATCCTGAGCTGTCTCTCTTTTTATTTATTCATTTTCACTTCCTGTTTTACTCTGGCATAACACGACATCATAAATAATATTGCTCAAGATTAGAGAGGTGAATATGCTGACCTCTGTCTGACTGGTTGGAGCACATCGCTGCAGGGAGTAACTTGGGAGCTTCTCCATCATCTAAGCCAATAAGTGAGGAGAGTGCTCTGGACTCCTTTTGCACAGTTAGGAGACTCCGTCACCAAGATCGCCCAGATGCCCCGCGTGAGCCTGATTGCCAACACGCTGCTGGCCCTGTGGTTGCAAAACTGAGGCTCATTGCAGCGGCTGCAGTATTAAGGCACAGTGGTCAGGAAAATCACTACCTGAGTTCACGAGTCCAGAGCAGAACTGTTTCCCAGCCTTCGTGTGCGGGCTTGCATCGCACCGCCGCTGCCCTCCTGTCTGCTGAGCACCAGCTGAATGCTGTGCCTCAGCAAGCATGAGGGCAGTTCTCTCGCTGTGAGACAGAAGAGACGCAGCAGATGAGCAGTGGCTTGGTGATCGAAAAACTGGACAACGATATGCAGTGTATTAACTACTGACCTGTTGTGAAACTATCTCATTGCTATTTCTTTCTCCTTAAAATTAATATTTAAAAAAAAAGAAATACAAAAACTTTTAAAAGAATGCAATTAAAGATAGACTCCTACTGATTTTAAATGTAGAAAAAAATGGAACAAAAGGTGAGAAGCCTAGTTATTTACCAAAAACAAGAAGAAATAAGAATAGCTGTTGATGAGAGAATGTATGTTCTATTGTATTCTATAACTTTATAAACATAATTTCAATAATGCATTATGGCTATTATCAATAGTGGAAAGTACACAATTATGCAAAAAATAGTATTCATTGACATCACATTTGAATCAAAAATACAAACAAGTGAATATGATCCTCGCCCATATCATGAGCATAAGATTGCGCACAGTGAGGAACAGACCCTCTGTGGCCTAATTTCTCTGATCTGTGCTTGGGAATAACATTCCTTGAATCTCTAGTGTTTATAAGAAAAATCCAGACTCATAATAAAATTTCAACTGCTAGTCTTTTGAGAGCCACAACATTATTAACTTATAGCATGAATATCTCTCTCTTTCCAATAAAGGATCAGAGCTCTAATTGCATTACTGAAATGGAACTTTCTTTTTCCAACTGGCAAGAGATATATATTACAGGAAAGCAATGGAACTGGTTTTTGTTCTTGCTGCTGCCTTTTGATGGTAATGAGGATGAATATAAAATTGCAAATAAGATATAAATATTAGATAGGAAACAGTGATATTGCTATTATTCAAATTAGCTCTCATTATTTGCAGCTCAGTAATTTTTTATAGTCCATGCCTGAAATGGCTCTATGCAGCCAACAATATACACTAATTGAAACTGTGTCTGCAGTTGGCATTCTATTAACTAATCTAACTTTCAGGGGGGTTAATTTTAGCTACCACAGACTTGCATTTCAGTACTTTGCCTTTGAAACTTTGATTGTATGTGCAACTTCGCTGATGAATTCCATTAGTCTTATTTTCAGAAATAACAGTCAGACAAAGGAGGGAAATGGTGTCCTGTATGTGACATTTTCATGTTTTCTGTTGTCCATGTTGGATATCATTATATGACTCTACAGCTCAGGTTAGGATAAACTTGTACAAACATTAAAATTATTTTTTTTTATTTCCTGATAAGACAATTCCATTTCCAACTGTCCTGAGCTTACTAGAAATTCCATTATACAGGACTACACCAGACTGGTGAAAGATACTGTTTAAAAATATAACACATTGGTTGGTGCATTTAAGCTGAAATCATCTGAGGAGCTGCCACTCCTGAGAAGATCATCTGGGCTGATTTTCACTAAGGAGCAAGCCATATAGATTCTCTGGGGCATCCTCTGCGTCCAAGGCTGGAAATTGCCTTGCCCACCAGAGACTAGCAGCTGCGGAATCCACGCACCCAAGTGAGCCAGGCATCAGCTGACCTGCGCTCCACTCACTGCTCACTGGACACCCTTTCAGAATAGCCCTGTGGTTCATTGCTTCCACCGGGTACCCACTGTGTCGAATCCCTTTACAAACCTACTGTCTCCATCTATAAATTGTGGAATCGCTGTGCTTTCTTCAGATTTTGCTCTCTTGTGAAAATCTCTCCACGCATAGGATTTTGTGAACTTATTCTCTCCTCTTGTTAATGGGATCTTGTGCTGAGCTCCCAGGCACAGTCAATGGTCCCATGTTAGAACGGAGGCAGAGTGGAAGGGATGCCCCTAACAGAGCCCTGGTCCTCCGCAACACGCTATTTTGTCTTCTTTTAGAAAAACTAAGAAATATGCAGTGCAACACTTAGCCCTCTGCCTTCCAAATTACACAAATCCAAGCCACAAGTACTTTGAAGCCTACTCGAAGCATGTGCGTCTTCCTAGAAAAATATCCTCAGCCAAAGCCTTCTTTTCAGAGAGAGAGAGGGGGAGTCACTGGACTGTCGGAGTCTTCCTGGCATGTGGAAACTCTTAGGGCTGCACCGCACAGTACCAGGAAGCAAAGCCCAGCCCGTGAGATGAAGCATCTTATGATCCCCACATAGTATGCAAAATTCCAGCCCACTATGTAATCCAACATTCAACCCTTTCAAAACAATCACCAGCTCTTCACTCTGCGCTGGCCCTCTGTAGGACCCTCATGCTGGTAGGGTGATGCCTTAACCTCTGATCAGTCTCACCTTATAGCAGGAGCTATTTCCTGTTAGGCCCTCTCTCCTTTCAGATGTTGTTCCCCTCCCTTGTCCTTACAGATTTTAACCTTGTAGATGTTATCCAGATTATTGCTGTTGCTTTTTCAATTAGATCTTGGAGGTTTTGTTTTGTTTTGGCACCAAGAATTGAACTCAAGACCTCATGCTTGCCAGGCAGGCACTGTGCCATGAAAGCTATAACCCCAGCCTGATTTGGGTGTTTTTAAAATAGAGTCCTTTTTTTGTTGTTGTTTTCTAAATGATGCAATCTTTTCTTCTTTCACTTAAGTGCTCTTTGGTTCTTTAAAAATATTTTTTAAAACAAAATTCTTAATGTATATGCCTGTTAAAATTTTCTCTCACTTTTAAAGCAATAAAACATACCTGAAGTAAGAATTTAACTCCAAATAACCTAATTTCATGGGGAAAACAGTGGGGAGCTTGAGAGGGTGTGGTGCACATGAGCTCGCATGGCTGTTGCCGCCTCACGCACCTCTCAGGTGAGAGACAGTGAGCTTTCTTAATTACTGCTCAGTGATCCCACCAAGCCTGGGGCAGCTGCGTCTTCCCCACGCCCTCCAGGGCATCACAGGTGGGCCTGCTGAGCACCCACCCCAGCCTGTGGAGGGTTGCTTTGCAGCAAAAAGAGAAGGTTGGGAGGCTGAAGCTTTTTCAATAGGCAAAAGGTACAGCTTTGGCTGTGAGTGGAGAAAATGTCTTTATTATAATGGCCAGGGAGCACCTATCCCAGCTTTCCAGAACTGTGAATAAATCTACCACCCCACACTTTGGGAAGCAGAAATAAGTGTCTATTTCTAACTAATAAGCACATCTATAAAATATATTTTAACATACATCTGTAACAAAGAGCAGGCAGGACCCACAGGCTTGCAGAAAAATGAAGGATGCATGAAGAATAGTCTCAACAATATGAAATTTTATTCACAATGTGGCATCTGGAAGATTTTTTTCCTGAGCACACCACTGACAGATTCTGAACCAAATCTGCTCAAATTGTCTTGTACAGCCCTTAATTAAGACTACAGTCCACACGACTCCAAACAGCAGGATGAATCCAACTGTGTTTTTCAGATTTTGAGATCCAACAACCTGAATAAATGAAATAAACAGCAGAATCAACCTGAGAAAGTTTCCATATTGATCCTTCCATCTGTCCTAGGACATTAATGCAAGAGATATTAATCATTGCACAGATTTTACTTTTTTCCTTTCCAAAACGAGAAAATTACTCCATCATTGTCTTAGTTTAGGAGACAATAAGCCCGGCTAAGACCCACAATAAACAATGGCTTGAATGAAACATTCCTTTCTTAATGTTCTGGAGGCTGAGAGTTTGAGACAAGGAGGCATCATGGCAGGGCTCCTGAAGAAAGCCTTTCCCCGGTTAGCAGAGTCACATTCACCTGGCCTTCCTGGGTGTGTGCACATAGACAGAGATAGGGAGGGTGACAGGTCTGTGCTGGTGTCTCCTATTCTCCTCAGAGGGGTTCGGCCTCATCAAAGGGGCCCATGCTCACAACCCAATCTAAACCTAACAACACCCCTAGAAAGCCTTGCCATGCACATGCCATCATGGTGAGGGTCGGGCTTCAACATGGGACTTCTGGAAGACATCCCTTAGTGTCAGTAGAAATCAGCCAAAGGAACTCCCACCCCCAGGGCACTTGGAACTGATATGAATCTTTCCTATGCCAGTGTGTCACTGATCCGCTGAAATCAGTAACAAATGTCGCACCACCACGCTACTTGGAGGCCTCCCACTTTAGGTCAAATAGCGCGCATAAAGAATAAACTCGGGGCCGGGGAGATGGCTCAGCAGAATAAGCGCCTCTCTGGCAAGTGCAAGGGTCTGAATTCAATCCCTGGTTGCACAAAAAAAAAAAAAAAAAAAAAAAAGAATAAACTCATTTCTGCATTCTTTCTCTCTGAAGAGACACCAATGTTCAGTTACAGACAGTAAATAAGGCCAGAGGCCTCATGTACTACAAGAGGACTGAAGCTAACCACACTATGCCATACATTGAGATTGTGCTGAGGGTGGGCATTCAGGATGGCACTCTGCTCTAGGAAACAGCTTGGTAGTTTCATGTAATGCTAAACTCACACCTACCACGTGGTCAAGAACCTGCAAGGGCAGGGGGTTTGCACTCAGAAAGGAAAGCCTGGGCATCTGCACAGAACCCATCCTTCCACAGAAGCTCTGCTTGCCATCATCAGCAAGTGGGAAGCACCCGAACTCCACGCAGTGGGGGGCCAAGGAAGGGGCACTGTGTTGCACATGCAGTGCCACTCAAGAGTCAAAGGAGTCAGTGATATGGAACCACTGTTTGACATGAGTGGCCTGTAAAGGCCTGTGTCACGTTATTCCATTTGTGTGACATTCTACGAAAGATAATATGATTGTCACAGCACATCCAACATATATAAATGTGAGCCTTGAGTTAATATAATAGTTTGAAATGTTTTTATCCTGTTAGTCTGATTGGTAAGATGCTTATGGCAATGCAGCTGATAAAGTCAGTAAATAAATCCATCATAGGGCCAAGGAGATAGTTCAGTAGAATAAGTGCTTATCTGGCAAGCGAAGGGTCCTGAGTTCAATCTCCAATACCACAAAAATAAGTAAATAAAAAAATACATCACATGCTGGCAGTAATTTTAAAAGTATACTGGTTAAAAAGAAAAGGAAAACAATAAAAATTGAGATAAGTTATTTACTTGTACTAATTCCCCACAAAGAATATCATCATTACACTTTGTAAGAATGCAGTAAAGATGAAACACTAAAAATGTTCAATAATAAAAACTGTAATGGTATACATTCTCTTACTTCAAGGTAGTGACCATGGCACTCCTTCCGCATGTGCTCTGTGTCTCCTCTAACTGCACTCAGGATGAAAGGAGCCAGGCAGGTGTTCGGGGAGCCATCCTAAGGCACCAAGCGCAGCTACACCTTGGGGCCAGCTCCGTGGCCCGCAGGGGCACTGCTGCATTCTTTGTCCATCTATGCATGCTGTGCCCACTCCTCAGGAGCGAGTTGCTGTGTCCGTGGAAAGAAGACAAGTACCTGCAGCATGCAGGTCACAGGGCCACCCTCAAAGGGAAGCACTGTGAGAAGTGGCTTGGGCCCTTAGAGACTGCATGACTAGGGAACTGTGGCTTGGCAGAACCGCTAACGTGGATTCCAGTTCAGTTTAATGATTGGCTCTAGTCCCTGGACATGGAAGCTCTGCCTACCATCTGACTCTTGCCATTTCTCTCCCTCATGGTGCGATCTGTTCTGCAAATGACTGTGCAATGTGGGGAGGGGCTGTCAGCAACAGTGGACAGGTGTGTGTTGGAAAGGTAAAGGACTGAAGCCCTGGGCCATTTCTAGGAATGTCGCAAGGGCTCATGGGAATGTCAAGGAGGTGGATGGATGGGAGATGGCAGATCTAATGGTCAGTACAATTCACAAGGTTCATAGCGGGCCCAGGAAGCTGGGCCCAGGTGTTCTCCTTCACCAGCAAGTGCTGTTCTGGAGGGACCTCTGGGGGCTTTGGCATTCTAGCTTCTGTGAGAAGGTTTAGCTATCATTTTTTTTTGTTAGGCCACTGTCTAAGCTGAATGCCTGACCTAGTGGGACCATATAATGCACTGTAGGATAACACGGTTTTGGGTGGTCACTGCATGCAGTGAACAAGGCAGGAGAAACCTGGTGTCGGCTTAACTCATCAAGTATAACAGTATCTCCAGGAGTGCAGCCAGGGTGACTTTTGAAAGATAGAGACAATTGAAGTCTGCCCTTCTGTACCTGTGCTTCCCAGCTTTCAGACACCAGCACGGTGATTCCTCCACCACGACAAAGCCAGGGTCCTTCCCCAAAGGGCTGGATTCAGCTCCTGTCCAGTGAGTGCTTGTTCAAGCCCAGCTCTCTCCTGAAAGGTCAGGTTCAGGAAAGACAATCATGTTAGGTACAGATACTCCTGGAGCTCGCATGCCTCACAGTGGGGATAGCCATGAGCCAGGGCTACACATTCATCCAAGGATGCCGATCTCCATGGGCCAGTGCTTGTAGAGACCTGCCATCGGTGTTTGTAGCTGCCTAGGTGTGAGTGTGCATCCTTTAGGCCCAGTTGAGCCCACTTGCTGGGCATGGAAATTAAGGTGCTTAGTTGGCACCACTTGTGGGCACTACAGCCACCCATGGGGTCTGTGTCTCCAGGAATGATCAGGGCAGATTTCTGAAGCTTAAGACAGCCTGCATTTCCTCTGTTCCTTTCATCTTGACGTTTACACAGTAAGGAAGACAAAAGAAAGAATTCATTTTTGAGCCCAGTCATATTGAGCGACCAAACTGTCTTGCTAAGTAGGAGACAGAGTCAGAAATTGTTTTGAATGTACTTTGAAGGAGGCTGTTCTGGCCACAAGGCACCAGTGAGTGTTGAGGCACTCACCTGAAGGTATGGGCACCCATGGTGAGCTCTGCAGCCGCAACACAGCCAGTCTGAAGGGCCGCCGAGCAAGCGTGACTACGAGGCCGAACTAGAAGAGCGGCACCGTGCGGTGAAAGCAGTGAGAGTGGCGGCGGCACTACCAAGCACCAAGATGGACCAAAAGGTCTGAGGTGGTGGCTGTGTTGGGAGGGGGAGGGGGCCACGTCTACTGTCGCATTGTCTCTGAGAGAGGAACCCAGGTTACCAGCGTGAGTGAAGTGTGACCTCTGTTAGGCTCTCTGTGCTCAGGGTGCCCTGATGGTGACAGCTTCAGACACACTGCCACTCTCAGTCCCAAGGTACACTCAGGCAGCCATGGCGGCTTCCCGTGCCAGGGCTGACTGGTCCCAGTGAGTCTCAGCAGGAAGCAGGCTCTTTCCTGGATGTTTGCCCTGGTGTCCTGAAAAGTGATAGGCTGGCTGTTTGTTCCCAGAGTCCCTCAAAACTGGGACTCCTTTACCCATACCTCTGTCCAAGTGGCAGGGCATTGGGAAGTGGTAAGAATATAACAAGGCTTACAGCATGGGGAGGCTGGCTCAGCCATCAGCAGCATAGGGCAGGCCTTCACCCTGATCAGGACCTAGGCTGAGGTGGACCGAGTCAGCTGCACTCCTAAAGATGCCATTTACACTTGACAAGTGAAGCCGACCCCAGGCTTGCCCTGCCTTGTTCACTGCATGCAGTGACCACCCAAAAACATGTTATCCTACAGTGCATTATATGGTCCCACTAGGCCAGGCATTTGGCTTAGACAGGGGCCTAATAAAAAGTAATATCTGAGCTTTCTCACAGAAGCCAGAAGGCCCAATCCCCAGAGGCCCCTCCAGAAGCTGCATTTTTTGTGGCCAGAGGCTCCAACTAAAAGCCATCAGTCACAGGGCCTGAGAGGAGTTATCGGAGCTCAGGATCCCCAGGGACAGGAGCTCTCTTGGCACATCTTTTCCAGTTCAGAATGCATTATGGCCTTTATGAGACAGGGTTTCACAATGTGATTAAAAAGTAAAGCAAATGTTTAAATAGAAAGCCAAACTCCAATACAGGACCCACAGCACCAGCACCCCCAACTCTCCCCTCCACTTCTAACAAGGCTGTCCTGTCTTTTGTCTGTGCCACTTCGAGGGAGGCAGCTGGGGTCCTCCTTGCTGAGTGCTGTCCTGCAGTGTGATCAAGGCTGTGGAAAATGCTGTTGCCAAGGGCAGCCTGAGGAGAGTAGGTGGTCTGTGGAACATTACCGTGCGTCCTCAGCTGCCTGCTCATCAGCCCTGGTGCAGTGGAGCTCCTGGCTCCTCAGGACATTAAAATAACTACAAAACGTAGGTGTTTTGCATCAACTTGGGACATCAGGGTGGCCAGGAAATAAACACTCATGAAAGAGGACTGCAGATAAGCTTCTGAAAGTGACAATATCGACAGGACTTTGGGGAAACTTGGGCCTTTTACAGCAATAACTCTTTGCACACACGCTGTTTTGAGTCATTCCTAGAATAATTCTGAATTTCCCACAATGCATTTGGGTGTGGAAACAACAGCAGAAGGCAGAGCCCGACCACAGCTGATCCCCAGCATGGTTGGTGTCTGCTGCCTCCCACCCTAGGAGGCCAGCCCAGCCCTGCCCCTGGTCCAGGCCTTGCCTCTCTGACTGGGGCAGGGTGGTCATGGCTGCAGGGAGTTGGGAGCTCACTTCCCACCCTGCGAGTCCTGCTCATGCAGACAGGTGTGCCTCGCCCTTGCCCAGTCACCCTGACAGCTGTGTGCAGCCTACGTAGCCCTGGGAGCCTGGAAACATTAGTCATCTTTCTCCTAGAAGTAAGATCAGCTGAAGGGAATAAGTTGAAGATGAGAAATGGAAGCAACATACTGGAAAGCCACTTCAAACTATTTGATTGCAAAAATGAGTTCAGGAAGGACTCTGGGAACAGCTGGTATGTGGCGCCAAGAGTGTTTATGTTGTTCAAGATGGAAACTGCTATGTTTGAAGACCACACAAAGGGCCTGAACCATAGATATTCAGCTCACAGTGGGGTATGGAACGCAGGGGATGCGCGTGTGGAGCAGGTCCTAAGTTCAAAGAACAAACAAATAACATTTCAAGTATTTCACGCATTCACATAACATCAAAAAATCACAAGCTCCATGTAAAATTCAATGCAAACTTTTGCTTCTTTTGAACCACAACCCCATACATAATTTTCACTGACTAGATAGCTGTTTTAAAGCACTAAATCTATTCATAAAATTACATCTTGATATTACTTCACTGAAAGGGCTGCTTTGATAATTCACAGATGTTTCTAATCGAATCCATCACAGCTACCTCTTTGTTTTTGTTACGCTCAATAACCAACACACACAGGCTGATGAAGAAAGGGTCTGTCCTACGTCACAGTTCAGCCTATGGGTGCATGGCTCCAAGGCAGGGCACTGTGGCAGACGAGCAAGAGCTTGTGGGGCAGCAGGAAGGAAGCACTGTGCACAGCCAGGGCAGCAAGACAGACAGACGCCTCCACCCACAGCTACCACCTCCCATGGGGCTTCAGCCCACACCACCCCTGCTGTCACAGCCCAAGGCCCAGCCACCTCCCCAAGGCCCTGGTATGCACACATTGGACTGCAGCAGTGACCTGGACATTGGCCACAGCATTCCCCAGCTGGAAAAATTCAAAGGAAAGAAGGCATTGTGCTTATACGTCTCCTTTAATTTAACACATTCTCACCTGAAATAATTTCATTTATGCAAAGCTAACCTTAACACTAGGCAAATAGAGTGAAGTTAAAATAAGAGAGGCAGGAAAAATAGATTGATGGATTCATCTATTTATTTATAGAATTTGCTTCAGATTTTTAAAAATATGAACACAAAATGTAGCACAGTCCTCTCATTACTCTGAACATTTTGGGAATACTGGTGCAACTGAAGAAAACAAAGGAGGAGTTGTGCATGTGGCATGCATGTGGGCCTTGTGGACGAGTCTGTCAGCTCTATGGAAGCAGCTCTACAGGGCTGCCCAAGAGACCTGCCTGTGTCTACGCAGGAAGCAATCGTGCTTTTCTAAATGTGAAAGTATGCAGAGCCCTGCCTAGAACTACGAGGAAATCTGCAAGGCGAGGTGGAGATCAATGTCATTATCCAGAAGGCATTACTGAAATAGATTTTAAATCCTTTGATGTAATTGCTTGCTGAGTTTGCCATTACAGCAGCTCTATCCTTTTGACGGATCGAGGGCCTTTAACAGCTCAAGCTTTACCGAGACTGCCAGCACACTCCTGTTGGAATCTTAAAATTGGACAGATGTTTGATGTTTAATTTAACTAATATGGCACATCATGAGTCAACAGAACACACTTTGTATTAATGCCAGAAAGAAAAAGGTTCGGACAGAAATGCATGCAGAGTTAATCTTCCTGTGGCAGCCAACAAGCCCCTACTTCCCAAATTACGAATGTGAATTCTGATTTGAAACCCTGTGGCGTTTTCCTGTCCCTTGAGAAACGTGGTCCTGATTCCACTGGAGCCTTGGAACCAGAATTCAATGAATAAATTAACAGCACAGAAAACTCTCCTGTGAAGTGTGAGGAACAATGAGGTCACTTGTTCTTCTACACAGCCCCTCTAGTTCAAGATTCCTTGGCACATTCTTATTCTCCTGAACAAGAGGTTTTGGAAATCTCTCCTTTCCTTTTACTCAACTACCTAAGACAAATAGGCAGTCATGCACCTGGTGAGTTTCTCTCTAGATTTTTCTCTCTTGCTCAAAAAATTGATTTCTCATAAAACAAATTTTTCATTCATGATACTTCAAATGCAGATAGTGGCTCACATAAGCAAACTATATTTAATAACCCCTCAAAGAAGGTATTTTTCTCAAAAAATGATGGTTGCATATTTTTTTAAGAATATGACTAATGCTATTAGCTTTGCTAGTTAATATAATTTTCCTAATTCTGAGGAGAGACATTGAATGTGTGGTCCATTGCTTGGCTGGCCTCATCTGTCATTTTGTTCTAGGGACCGAAACCAGGACTCCACACAGGCTCGGAAGTGTGCTACACTGAGCTGTGCCCCTAGTCCCTTAGGATTACTAATGTGATTTTTTAGCTAATATAAAAGACAAAGACATTGAGATGTTACTATTGTTGTTATGTTCTTTTAATATATGTAACGTTTTTATACTTAATAATTACAACAGTGCAGTGACTGTAGGGGTGCTGGGAAATACGGGTTCCTGAATTGGAAAAAGAGAAATTCAGAACATGCATAAAAAACACTGAGCAACATACCATGAAATCAGAGCCACAGTCAGCAGTGGGCTTTACTGATCATGCATGTCAAGTGCAGCATCAGCTCTCGGTACAGGCAGAGGCAATCTTATCACCTCCTGTGTACACATGTGCACGTGAGGAGACTAATGTGATGAGCATTTGTATCAGGACTACCCCAGAAATCTCACATGTCATGTCAGAGGCTCAGTCCCAGAGCATAGCACTTGGAGCTGGCAGCAGGAAGTGGACAGAACTGAAAGGCCCAGACCTCAGCTCTGCTCCCTGAGCCCTTGCCCTGGATGTTGTGATAGACCAGGAGCCTAGAAAATGGTTAGGGTTACGGTTAGGGTTAGGGCTAGGGCTAGGGCTAGGGCTAGGGCTAGGGCTAGGGTTAAGGTTAGGGTTAGAGGGCTAGGGTTAGGGTTAGGATTAGGGCTAGAGGGCTAGGGCTGGGCCTAGGGTTAGATTTAGGTTTAGGGTTAGGCTATGGTTGGATGTTGTGATAGACTAGAGACCTAAAAAATAGAGTTAGGCTTTGTTTAGGGTTAGGGCTAGGGCTAGGGTTAGGATTAGGGCTAGGTTTATTGTTAGGTTTGAATTTTGTGATGGACCAGATGCCTGAAAAATTGTTAGAGATATGATTATGATGAGGGTTAAGGTTAAGGTTAGGGTTAGGGTTAGGGTTAGAGTTACAGTTACGGTTAGTTTTTGTGTTGGACCAGAGGCTTGGTAAAATGGATCAAGCATGGCAACCTCTGGAGCCAGGAACCAAACTAATTCCTTTCTCCTTGGAATTGTTTTCCTGGGATATTTATGTCATAGCAATAGAAAACTGACTGACACAGTCACTGTTTTTTTATTAGTTTTTCACTCTTAACTAATATCAAGTTTGCTGGGAACTCTCCATAACTGGCATTGGCTATTTGGTGACCCACCTTCCCTAAAATGGGAGTGACATCATGGCTTAAGGGGTCTGCCACAAATCACACTGCTAGCAGAGCTACCAGGCCTGGCCTAGAGGTTCCAAGAAATAGGATGCTTATGGAGCTGGATATTCTAGTGCACTAGAGATTACTTCTAAAAGTTGATCAAGGGCAGAAATGTCCTCTGGAATGCAGAGTGTTTAGACAGCCCAGCTCTAATTAATTCATAATCTAAATTAGTTTGCTCATTACATTTCTAATAATGTTTCCAAGGTCTGCAGTCCGTTCTAGTTATAATCATCACAAGGTAGATATTAAAAATTCCTACAACTTTCTTGGCAAAAGTGTAGTGGAGTCACCATTATAGAAATTAGTGACTGAAGAGCTGGATCTTGAGGAGAATTTAGACAGCATATAAATAAAGGGATCATGGTGGGATTCTGTTATTATTGTTGTCATATTCTTTTGATATATTCAATTTTTTTTCCATTTTGAACCTGACTATATAATTGCAGAGACTCCTAATGCATGTAATTTTCAAAATTCTTCTTGAGGCTTAAATACTTGTTGTTCTTTAAAAAAATTTTTCCATCCATGCCTTCCCACTCACAGCTCAAGCAGGTTAACATTTTCAGTATTCAGCTCCCAGATCTCTTCATCAGTTCCATTACTTTGTTCAGTGTGTGCTCTCCTTCCAACACGACTGCACCAGCAGTGGCAGCAGACTCAGCCTGCAGCCTCCCTCCTCTGTCCTCCAGGCGTGACTCTCACTCACCCAGCTTTCACTCACACGCCCCAAGCAGCATCCCACATGCAGTCTTTCTGATCCCAAAGCAGTGCCCCAGGCTACGGGCTCTGATACGGCAGCGCTTCACTGTCTGGTGTTGTCCCTGCTCAGATTAGGCTTTGTGGCATAAAAGCCAGCTCTAGACTGAGGGTCTTGGACCCAATGCTTCTCAGGCTACGTGGGTTGCCACAGCTAGTGAGTGACTCTGATGTGGGGTGGATGAGGTGTTTCATGGTGAAATGCCAGCTGGGCTACAGCCACGCTTGACAGGCTTGGTATTTCAGACCGCTCTCCACTTGTCTGCAAGTCAGTCCTGGGCTTAAGGCAGGAGCCGGGTTAGTATGGCATTCTGAGCCATGTGTATCCCCAGGCATTTCATATGCTGCCATCTTCACCAGCAAGACAATATTTGGAGATGAGGCCTTTGGTAGGGAACTCCAGTTAGATCCAATGGTGATTTCTTTCCCCGGCACCTCTCTCTCTTTCTCTCTGTCTCTGTCTCTGTCTCTCTCTCTCCCTTATCTCTTTGTCCTCCCCCTTCCAACATCCAGACACAATAAGAAGCTAATCTTTTTGAGGCAGAAAGATATTCATGAGAAACCAACAATGATCTCAGAGTTACAGCCTCTGAAGTTGTGAGAAAATAGCTTCATTTAGCACAAACAAGGCAGTGTCTATAGTCCTGCTATGGCAGCCTGCACAGGCCACTCCAGCCCTGCCCACAGCCTGTCCATATGATGGACTTTTCAAGCTGAGAAATGACTCACAGAAGGCACAACCCAGAGGCAATGTCCTTTGGCCTGAGGAGAAATGGAAATTCCATGCTGCCATTTAACAATGATGAAAGTATTAATTACAGCTTATTAAGACTTCTTAAGAAAAACATTGAACATTGGCATGCAACACCCGCTTTCCTGTTGCCTGTGATGCTGTAGCAGGAAGTGACACCCAGTAACATTCTTAGTTGCTACAAGAGAGATCATGTCTATAGGTTGCTTGGTCATCTGGGATTCCCACAGCAAGGAACGCTGGGAAGTGTTCTGCTTGAGAAGTAACTGTGTATAAACAGGGATGTGCTGGGGCATAGTAGTCTCCTCTGTGTAAGCAGTCCAGCCATGTACAATACCTCAAGTCAGGCCGGGGAGATGGATCAGTGGAATAAGCGCTTCCCTGGCAAGTGCGAGGGCCAGAGTTCAATTCCGGATTCTGAAAAAAAAAAAAAAAAAAAAACACCTGAGTCATCACATGCCAGTCTAGGCCAGACAGAGCCCATCCGTGGGGAAAAGAGCAATGAGAAGCCTGCAGCAACAGGGCATGGGATCTCTGCCTGTGCATCCTGCATGCTGAGGCACTTGAAATTGGTAGTAACATTAATTTTCTTCTTTTTTCTTCAATGCCCTTGTTTTCTGTTGAGTCAAATGTGACAAGATGTTCCCTTGCATGACTTCATCAATATGATTACCTCTTATTGACTGAGGGGTTGTGAATGATTCCATTTAGATCGGCCTGTTGAAGAATAATTGGAATATTAATATCTGAAAAAAAAACCTGAATTTATTGTTACTGTGTTAAGACTAAGCTTCATCAGCTAGCACTGGTCTTCTCTGAGTGGAGTGGAGCACACAGCAGGCCTTAGGCAAAGGGTTTTTATTTTTTTCTTTCTGTACTTTAGGGCAAGGTCTACAGGATGTTCAGGGTCTCACTACTAGACCAGAGTCGTAGTGATCTGCCTGTTTACAGCCTCTCAAGAGCTGGGATTATAGGTGCGCACCACCACACCCAGTCTCAACTAGGCAGTTTAGAGGAGGCCAGAGGTGCCAGCCACATTGGTTACAATAGTAAGTACTGAAGCGAGCTGCCACAGGCATGCAGGATTTTGGGAGCACTGCTGCTGGAAAGATACAGGTGTTGCTTGGTTGCCACCCAGGTATGGCTGTTCAAGTGGGCCCCTTTGTGGGGGGCTGCCTCCCCAAAGATGGGCTTATTGCTGACTGGTCGGTCCTAGAGTGGTGTGTTCATTGGACTCTTATCTTATCAACTAAGCACACTCAAGGTCTTTCTGGTATTGTCACTGACTGAAGAACAGACTTTCTCATAGAGTGGGGCCACTTTTTATTTTCCATTAAAATAAAGGAAAGGAGAAAGAGGTCGAGGGAGGAAGGAGGAATCAACATTCTGTGTGCGGCCTCCATACCTTGTCTGCTTGCACTTCAGACTATCCAGGACTCTATGAACTCTCTCTTTGACACACCACAGGCTCAAGGATGGACTCAGGTGGGTTCTAGATGTGCCCCAAAGATAGGCACTATGCTAAATGACATTTACACAACCACAGTGCAAACTGCTGTAACAGTGGTGCCTGGAGCACTCTGAGTTGCTGAACATGGAGGCATCTTAGCCCAACAGCAGGCTAAAGAGCTGACAGCACAATTGGAATCCAGCACCCACAAAGCAAGAGCCCATTGGGTTTTACAAGAAGCCAGAGAGAACTTCAGACCTGGAGGCAAGCCATTTGGCAAATAAAAAGCTCTACTAAAACAGTTTAATGGTCATTAGAGTAAGAGCTTATACAATGCAAGTAACATCCTTAGAAAAAGGGAAATTTTGGACAAGAGACAGATCCCTACAGAGAGAGTGCCATGGAAAGTTAATAATGGACATCAAGATTTTATGGCCTAAAAAAGCCAGAGACAGCCTGAAAATGCCCAAAGGCCAACGAAGAGGCCTGGAACCCTTTGTCCCCTGCAATCCCTTGAACGAACCAACATTGACAGTTCTTTGAGCTTGGATTTGAGAAGGGAAAGACTGAGACAAAAATTTTATTTAGGTCACCAAATTGGTGCCACAGCTGAGGAAAGGACCACTTCCATGTCCTTTCTTTTGATGCTTGGAAGGGGCCAGAGGACCTGCAATGACACTGTCCCACAGGGCTTCTTTGACTGTCCCTGGAGCCAGCATCTCCACACTCAGGCACCCTGTGAGGCACTGAGAAGGAGAATGCTCTCTGCCTGCTGAATATTCATTTTTATTAGCTTGTTCATCAAAAGTAGAGTACTACAACAATAGGACGTATTCACACATACAAATAAGACTAGAAATATTTTCGATGAACCTTTCAAATTATGAATTCAAAGCACATCTCTAGATTTTAAGCATGGTTATCTTCCCATAAGTTATTCTAATAAGTCATTGAAAATATTATTTCTAACTGCAGGCCCGCCATGCTAGAGAGACATTTCCCAGCGATCCCGGTCCCGCCCCGCGGCCCCAGATCCAGTGCAGCTTGGCCTGGGAGTGAGGGCTCCAGGCCCAGCATGTGGGAGATACATTTACCAGCCTTCCCTGGTTCCGGCCAATGGCCCCAGACCCAACACAGCTTTCCTGACCCAGCACAGCCTACCCGGTGAATAAAAACATCCACTATCCTTTTGGGAGCCCAACAGACCCACCAAAGCCCAGGCCCAGCACTTGACAGAGACCTGCCTGAGACAAGAGGGCCGACTCTGGCAACTCTCTGGATCCTCACCACAAAGCCAGCCAAGATAGTGGGAATTTTCAATACTTGCTCTCCATTCCAGGTTCAGTTCTTGCTCACCTGACCAGGGAACCAACAGAGGGGAACCACAGGAGATGCACCAAAAAGGAACTGAACACAACAGCTAGATTCAGAAAAGGCAAAACTGGATAATCTCACACTTAAAGACTGGCATCCGAATCTCACTGCGCACTAAGGCTATAGCTGCATCAAAGCTCTACACCAAAGGTCAGAGGTCAGTGCTATACAAAATGACAAGGACAAGGAGAAAAATGCAGTCTCAGGCCTCGAGTCCACCAAGAAGTGCAGAGAACACTAGCCCAGCTGAAATAAATGAATTAACAGATGTGGAAGCAAAGGAACAACAGCAGAAAGGTATAGAGGAACTCAGATGAGAATTGATTCCTGAAATTAAAAAAGAAATATTAGAACACATGCCATCCGAAATAAACAATCAAATCAAGAGACACCTGGGGGAAAACTAATGCTCACCCAGAACAAGTGCAGAGAGCACTATTCCAGCTGAAATGAATGAATTAACAGTGTCTGAAGGAAAGAAACAACAGCAGAAAGGTCATGAGGAACTCAAAGCAGAAATCATTTCTAAAATCAAAAAAGAATTCTTTGAAAAAAAAAAAGAATTCTTTGAAATCATAGCATTTGAAATGGAGAAACACGTCCTGAAATATACAGAGGAAACCCAATTTGGAAAAAACTCTGCAGAAAAAGAATTAATAACTACCTCTAAAAAAGACATAGATAAAAAAATTGAGGAGATCAAAAATATGATGGATTCCTTGAATGAGCAATACAGAAAAGAAATAGAATGCATGAAACAGAGTCAAAGAGATATAGAAGAACTAAAAATATCAATCACGAGTCTACAAAAATCTTTGAGTGAAAGTGAAGACAGAGTTTCAGATCCTGAAGATGCTGGAGCAACTAGTGAAAAGGTGAGAAAAGATCTCTTAAAAACAATGAGAATGCAGGAAAAAATAATACATCACCTGCACAATGATGCCAGGATGAACAACATGAGATCAATTGGTATCAACAAGAATGAAGGAGTCAATACAAATGACATAAAAAGAATGTGGGGAGAAGTAATCACAGAAAACTTCCCAAACATAAGGAAACAATACAACATTCATGTAACCGAAGCATACAGAACACCAAATAACTTCAACCCAAGTAAAAACACACCAAGACATATAATAGTTAAGATCCCACAAATCCAACACAAAAATAACATGCTGAAAGCTGCTAGAGAGAAGAAGCAGATCACATTCAAAGGAAAACCCATCAGAATTACACCCAACTTCTCTACACAAACCATGAAGGCAAGGAGAGCATGAAGCAGAGTTCTTCAAGTAGCGTATGACAACAAACTCCAGCCCAGATTATTATACCCCGCAAAACTCTCTTTCAAGTTCGATGGAGAAGTGAAATACTTCCAAGACAAAGAACAACTAAAGAATTTCATGATGACAAAGCCATCCATTCACAGGCTATTGAAAAATGTTCTAGAGAGAGACCACAATGACCAGAACTCCATGAATGAGAATGAGAGGAACCCACTAAACAGGATACACAATTAAACACAGGATACAAAGGAGTAAACAACACCAGGTAAATATCATGACAAACATAAGTCAACATATTTCAATTACAACCATCAATGTAAATGGACTCAATTCACCAATGAAGAGAAATAGATGGGCACAGTGGATTAAGAAACAAAATCCAACAATATATTATATAGAAAAAACACACTTCACACAAAAGGACATTCATAGGCTCAAAATCAAAGGATGGAAAACAATACTACATGCCCCAGCACCTCAGAAAAAAGCACGAGCAGCAATTCTGTTCTCAGACAGTCTCAACTTCAAACCAAGAAGGATCAAATGACACAAAGAAGGCCACTATATACTGTTCAGGGGAAAAATTCAAGAGCAAGAGGTAACACTCATAAATATCTATACACCAAACACAAGAGCACCCAACTATGTAAGACACATCTTAATGGACATGAAAAACCTAATATCTAGGACCACAGTCTTAACAGGAGACCTTAACACCCCCTAATTTCAAAAAGATAGCTCAACAGGACAAAAAATTATCAAGGAAGTAGCAGAACTGAACCAGAGCTTGGAAAAAATGGACCTGGTGGAAGTATACAGAGTGTTCCACCCAACCACAGCTGAATATACATTTTCTTCAGCTGCAAATGGGTCATTTTCCAAAATGGACTACATACTAGTCCATAGGTCATGCATAAGTATATGCAAGAAAACAGAAACTATCCCATGTATATTATCTGACCACAGTGCAAGTAAATGAAATAAATGATAAAAGAAACCAGAAAATCCCACTAAATTCATGGAACTTAAACAACACCCTACTCAGCAATCAGTGGGTCATCACAGAAGAAATTCAACAATATCTATAATTCAATGAAAATTAAACCACAATTTATCAGAATTTATGGGATGCAATGAAAGCAGTTCTTAGAGGGAAAATCATAGCTGTAAACTCACACATTAGGAAAATAGAATGGGAACAAATGAACACCCTAATATTGCACCTCTGACATCTAAAAAATGAAGAGCAAATGAAACACAGAGCACAAAGACAGGAAGAAATCATAAAGATTAGAGGAGAAATTAATTCAATTGAGATGAAGAAAACAGTTCAAAGAATCCACAAATCAAAAAGTTGGTTCCTTGAATGACTAAATAAAGTTAATAAGCCTCTAGCCAACCTCATCAAAAAGAGGAAAGAAAAAATTCAAGTATATGCAATAAGGAATAAAAAGGGTGAAATCAACACAGAACCAGTGGAAATTCAAAAGATTATCAATAGCTACTTCGAGATTCTTTAGACTCAAAGAATAGAAGACCCAGAAGAAATGGATCGATTCCTTCAAAGGTATAAATTACCAAAACTGAACCAAGAAGATAGAACAACTCTCAATAAGCCAATAACATCAATGAAATACGAAACGTAATAAAAAGCCTACTGACAAAGAAAAGTCCAGGGCCTGATGGATTCATAGCTGAATTCTACTAGAAATTTATACAAGATATAATCCCTACACTCCTCAAACTCTTCAATGAAATTGAAAAGGAAGCAGTCCTCTCAAAATCATTTCTGGAGGCAAGTATTATACTGATTCCAAAACCAGGGAAAGATACAACTAAAAGGGAGAACTACAGGCCAATCTCCCTCATGAACATAGATGCAAAAATACTCAAAAAAATCCTAGCAAATAGAATACAGCAAATCATCAAGAAGATCATACACCATGACCAGGTAGGATTCATCCCAGGGATGCAAGGATAGTTCAGTATTCAAAAATCTATAAATATAATGCACTATATTAATAGACTCAAATCTAAAAACCACATGATGATCTCAAATGATGCAGAGAAAGCTTTTGACAAAGTCCAACACTCATTCATGTTCAAGGTCCTACAGAAAATTGGAATAGATAGACTCTACCTTAACTTGATGAAAGCCATCTATGACAACCCAAAAGCTCATATAATCCTAAATGGAGAAAAACTGAAATCTTTTACTCTGAAATCAGGTACAAGACAAGGATGCCCTCTATCACCCCTCCTATTCAATATAGTTTTGGCATCATTAACAACAGCCATTAGAAAAGAGGGAGAAATAAAAGGAATAAGAATAGGTAAAAAAAAGAAGTTAAATATCATCACTGTTTGCAGATGACATGATACTTTACTTGGACGACCCCAAAAATTCCACCAAGAAACTACTAGAACTGATACAGAAATTCAGTAGCATAGCAGTATACAAAATCAGTACTCAAAAGTCAATAGCATTCCTCTGCACAGATAGCAAACACACTGAAAGGGAAACAATAGAAACAATACCTTTTACAATAGCACCATGAAAAATGAAGTATGTTGTAATTCACTTAACCAAGGAAGTGAAAGATCTTTTCACAGAAAATTACAACACCCTAAGAAAAGTGATTATAGAGAATTCCAGAAAATGGAAAGATATTCCATGCTCCTGGATAGAAAGAACCAATATCATGAAGATGGCCATACTCCCAAAATTGCTGTACAAATTTAATGCAGTCCCTATCAAACTACCACCAACATACCTCCAAGACCTAGAGAAGTTCCTAATATTTATTCGGAACCACAAACGACCTAGAATAGCAAAGCCAATCTTGGCCAATAAAGACAAGGCAGGAGGTATCACAATTCCTGACTTGAAATTATACTACAAAGCCACTGTGATAAAACCAACATGGTATTGGCAACAAAATAGACCTGAGGATCAATGGAATAGATAAGAAGACACAGAAGCATTACAAACACACTCAGCCATCTGATCTTTGACAAAGGGGTCAAACAAGCTTACCGAAAGAAAGATAGCCTCTTTAACAAATGGTGCTGGAAAATCTGGCTTTCTACATGTCAAAAAGTAAAACTTGACCCAGCTCTATCACCATGCACTAACTAAGCTGAAGTTAAAATGGATTAAAGATCTAAATATTAAAACAGAAACACTCAATCTCGTGGAAGAGAAAGTAGGAGGAACTCTTGAAGACATAGGGGTAGGTAAAAAGTTCATAAACAAACATATATTTGCATGGAAAGCACTTGAAAGAATCAACAACTGGAATCAACTCTTCTTGAGTTTCTGCACATCAAAAGATAACGTCAACAAAGTGAAAATTCAACCCAGAAATTTTGAAAAAATTCTAATAAGCAATCAGACAAAGGTCTGCTGTCTAGAATATATAAAGAATGAAGTTATAACAAGGCCCTCAAATTTAAAGATCCACAGGCTTTTCCTCCAGATCCTCTTTCACAGAACCTTCTTCCACAGGACTCAGTAGCCACCCATCCCAGAGAGTCACGGGGATGGATGAATGGCAAACCAGCACCAGAAGTGTCTCTCAGCTAAGCCATGGAAGAGTCCCACTGTGGCTTGGCAGACTAACCTATAATCCTCGGTGCTTCCACAGTGATGGAAAATGAACTGCATCCCACCCGTCCTGCCCACGCAGAGGCTGGTCTCCCTAGTGAGCTATGCCATAAGATGCACTCATCAACAGATGCATAGACTCCAAGGCAAACTCTCCCAGTGCTAAATTCCATCTTTGTTTCCTTGTCATGATGCCACATACCAATAACAAATTATGTGATGCCAGTACATTTAATGAAATACCTTCTTATAAAATTGCCACTGATTATTGAGCTCCAGTTGCATATAATGAGCTTAACTACATTAAAATTCCACAAAAATTTAAGAGGGCTCTAAATAAGTAAGATTGCTGTCCTGCCACAATCAAACATAAAAGTGCACAGAATACACAAGACATGTGTTTTTAGTGCAATTAAACAAGAACCATGGAAAGTGGATTCTTAGAGAGAGGAAATGCCTCGGTGCAGCAGTGCCTGTCTTCCCAGGCTTTGTGTCAGGAGCACGCTCTGGACCACACACAGGTGGCAGGCACTGGGGCATGGTGGACTCACCGAGCAGGGGAGACCACAGAGGGAGGACTGGGACTGGAAAAGACCTCTGTAGAAGAGACAGCCAGGAGCCTGCAAGCTGCTCTGCATGAGCCTTCCAATGACTGGACTTCGCAATGCCTTCTGCAAGATGCTCTGGATGCGAAGACTTGACTCCAAGGATGAGGGCCAGAGGCCAGCAGGGGTAGGAGAGACCATGCAGTATAGCTGCTGAGAAACCTGAGATCATCCCCAGCACTCAGTTGAAGCCCCCGAAGGGCTACACTTTAGTACCAGCCAGTTAGCCCTGTAACTAAGGTCAAGCCTTATGAGATGTAAAGTCCCCATAACAAGAAAAGGAGCCAAACTCAACAAGATTAAAAAGACCCACAATGAGGCTGGGGCTGGAGTTCAACCTCTGGTTCCACAAAAAAAAAAAAAAAAACCCCAAGAAACTTAATTGCTCTCTAGGAAAACAAGCAAGCAACACCACCATGTAGAGGGAAACAAATCACTCACACTATCAATAATAGAATTTAAACTGTCTAGACATATGAGAAAGGAGGACAGTATGATCCATAATCAGAGAACAAACAGAAGATACAATTAACACAGATATAATAATCAGCAGACAAGGACCACAGTGACCTGTTTTATAAACAGGTCTACAGAATTCAGTAAAAGATGAACACAGTGCTCCAGGAGAGGACTCTCAGGAGGAGAGCAATACACAGAAAAGAATCAAATAAAAATTACAGAACTAAAAAGCACCCTGTGTCAGTGTCAGACTTGTGGATGAGTCATGGCCATTGCTTGACCAGTTTGAAAGCCTGAGAGAAAGTTTTCTCTCCATGTGATTCTCCTTAAGATCTACAGAGTGAGGTACAGGATTACAGGATAAACCTTGAGGGGACTTGACTGACTTCATCAGATACAAAGGTTACATTTTTTTGTTATATAGGTCTTGCTTTAGCTCGGTCATAACCATCCAACAGAAAAGTATAAAAATGAAGTATATAAAATAAGGCCATAACAATAACTGAGCTGTAAATGTCTCTAGTCAACAACTTCTTCGGATAACCCACTGTTATTTTGGGCTGCTGGACTATGTTGCATTGTTTCGCTGAATTCAAGCACTTATAATAATTGAATGATAATAGAATACCCATCTTTGACAGGACTAAACAAAAAAAGGTGATACAAAGGAAGGACCATTCTGTGTTTGTATAAACAGTAGTTAGGATAAATATGCAGTACTTCTGCATAATTTTATGAGAAGAAAGATTCATACTAATAGTGTTTGGACAGGATATCCTGTCTGCTTCTTGTACTATGGATAATCACTAGGAAGATAACAATGTAAAAAGTATTAATTATTAAAACTGTACTATAATTCAGCTTTTAAAAAAGGTAAGTATACAACTGCATTCTCTTAATTCATTGATTAGATGCATCTACTCTCGCAGTGTTTGTAGACAGAGTATCATGTATGCACTTTGTACAACAAAAAGCTACTACAAAAACAATGTGCAATGTATTAAATGTTAAATATGTCCTACTAATTTGATTTGAAACTGTCTCATTGTATTTGTTCTTCAATAAAATAAAATAAAAAGCACGCTGTTGAAATAGAAGATTCAGTAGGCCAGCCAAATAGCTCAGTGGACTAAAGCATCTGCAAGCAGGAGCCGAGGCAAGGGTTTCAGGCTCCAGGCCTGCCATGCCAACCCTAGCCCAGGGGCATGCTGAGATGGCAATTGAGACTGGGCATGGTGGTACACACCTATAATCCCAGCTCTTGGGAGGCTATAAACAGGTGGATCACTATGAGTCCAATCTAGTAGTGAGACCTTGAACACCCTGTAGGCCCTTCCTTAAAATATAAAAAAATAAAATTTTAAAAAATTAAAAATTCTCTCTATATGCTGCAGAGTGGGTTGGAAGTGCAAAAGGAAGAAGGAGGAAACCTGAAGACAGAGTACAGGAAGTTTCTCAAACTGAAAAATCAGGATCAAATGTAGCTAAACAGAATGAACAGGGATATAATGACAGATGAGAGGTATCGAAGAGTCTAAAACGTGTTTAACTCATTCCCACAGGGATAAAACCACTATACTAAAAGAAAGATTATTTTCAAGAAATGGTTTTTGATAAATTTTCAAATGTAATAAAAGCTACCATCTTTTAGATTAAAAAAAAAAATTCACTGCATTCCAGGCAGAATAAATTATATGATTTTTTCAAAAGCTTTTTTCAAAAACACATTAAAAATGTAAGAATGAGTTTTTTTGCAGAATCAGTTATTGAACTCAGGCCCTTCTGCTTGCCAGGCAAGTGACATCTTACCAATGTTAATGTTAAGTTTTTTAATCCATGAATATGGAATCTATTCACATTTATTTAGGTTTTCTTTATTACCTCTCAGCATTATTTGTAAATGTGAGGTGTATACAACTCGTGTAACTTTTGCTAGCTTTGTGGCTAAGTGTTTCCTGTTTAATCATGGCATTATAAATTGTTTTGAAATGTGAATTGCAAGTTTACAGAAGTGTGAATACATGACTGTGAGCCCAGGTGCCTTTAATTAACTTCATGTTATGTTTTTCTTTGGGGGTACATACCGTTTAGTTAGTACTTTTTAACTACTTCACCAAACAAGCATTTGGTGCATTTTCACACTCTTCTTTCTATATTTTTCTCAATTATACTGTTCTGTATGAATGGTCACATGTCTAATTCCATGATGGGAGTCATTTTATCATCAAAAATGCCTAGCTTTTACTTTGTGATATTTTGTGAAGGAAATACTACTTTTTTAATTAGTTGCTTTGTTATCTCAGTTCTACTATTTAAGTAAACACAGAAAAAAAGCTTCGTGTAATTTTAGAATCAAAAACAAGCTCTGTGCAGCAGCTGCCCAGCGAGTGTGGGGTCCTGAGTTCAATCGAATCCAATTACCGCTCCAAAAGCAACATAACAACAAAAACTGCTCTTAGTGAAAAATAGCACAGGACAAATAAAGACATTGTACCATGCTAAAAGCTACAGCAGATCTAGAAAGCATGAACATGTGTCAAAATATCAAAGTATTTTAAAATACACAGAGGAGGAGATGTTTTTAAAACCCTGGTGCTAGGTCTGGCTCTGGGCTGTCCCCACTGGCCCTTGCATTCAAGCATTGCTCCCAACAGTGGTGCAATCGGGAGATGGAGGAAACACTAAGCTGAGGTCTTGGGGTGCGCCTGGGGGTGCAGCAGGGGAACAGTCAACCTCGCCCCCCTCTGCCATGCTCCTGTTACCCCAATCATGAGGCAAGCAGACTGCCCTGCATGTGCTCCCACCGTGAGTCACAGCCTCACCACAGTCCCAGGGACAGGGCTGGCCAGCCACAGCTGAAGCACTGGCACCAGGAGCCAAACGCGCCTTCCCTTAGAAGCTGAATAGATCTCTGGCATTTTTGTAGAGTAACAGGAAACTGACAAACACAAATGGACAAAATAAGAGAAGAGAAATTTGGTAGGAGAATCAGTTACAAGAAAATTATAAGTTGCTTTATAAGTGACTTACAAAGAATATTTTAGTACTTCTCAGAAAAAGCAGCATGTTCAGTTCTTTCTCTGCAATGAAATACTAATGCAAATTAACCAAACTAAAGTAAAAGCAAACACTAAAATAGAATGCATGTATACCAATCCACCATTGGTATATGCTACTAAACAGTCAATAAAATTAAAATGGAACCTTTCTACATTTGTAGTTATATGGATCTTGCTTTAGCTTGGTGTTAACCATCCAGCAGAAAAGTATAGCCATGAGGAATAAAAAATAACGATGTATTAATATGCTGAGCTGTAAGAGGCTCAAAATCAACTTTTGACAATTTTCAGTTGTGCTAATAACCCACTGATAATCCACTGTTTTGGACTCTTGGATTGTATTGGGTTATTTTGATGAATTCAGGTACCTACAATATTGGAACAGGCATCAAGTATGAAAAAGTCCTTTAAAGACTTCTCCAAATACAGCATCTCTAGCTACAATGGAACACCTAACTCTGACAAAACAAAAAAAGGGGGATATTAAAAAAGGAGCAGTTTGTACTGAATATATATACATATATATATATATATATATATGTATATATATATATACAAGATAGGATAGATATACCGCTACTTTCTCTCAGTTTAGTGAGAAGAAAGGTTTGTGCTAATATAATTTAAAGAAAATATCATGTGTATATCTTCTCCTCCAAATAACTATTATGAAGACAACAATATGGAATGTATTAATTATTACAACTGTCCTATTAACCTGCTTTTATTAATTTTATTAAGAAACAAATAGCAAGGAGATAGTTTCAAAACCGATTAGTAGGATAGTTTCAATAATTAATACATTGCATATTGTTGTCTTTGTAGTAGTTACTCATAGTACAAGATGCAGATGCAATATCCTGTCCAAACACTATTAATACAAATCTTTCTTCTCACTGAATTAAGAGAAAGTAGCTGTAGATCTGTCCTATTTTGTATATACAGATACACAATGGTCCTTCATTTGTATCCCTTTTTTTGTTTACTTTTGTCAGAGATAGGTATTCTATTGCCACTTAAATATTGTAGATGTGTGAATTCAGTGAAATAATCCAACACAGTCCAGTAGTCCATAATAACAGTGGGTTATCCATAGGACTGGCAATGTCAGAAGTTATTGACTTGAACCTTGTACAGTTCAGTATATTAACACGGCTTTACTTTTAATACCTCAATTTTATACTTTTCTGCTCGATAGTTAAGACCAAGATAAAGTATGACCTATGTAACAAGAAATGTAAATTTTGTACCTGTCAAGGTCAGACAAGTCCCCTCAGGATTTACCCTGAAACTCTGTACCCCAGTTTGTAGATCCTTTGACAGTGTCAGCCATATGGATGAGTTACAGTCATTGGTTGACCACTTTGCTCTCTGTGAAAGCCTGAGGGAGTGTTTTCTCTCCAGGTGACTCTCCTTAGGCACACTCTACATCATCGATCACTTTCCTCTGTAACACAATAATCTCCTTGATCAGAAAATTTGGGGAACTGAGTTACAGGATGTTACAGTACAGGTTCTCCTATATCCTGAGTCTTCACTAACCTGAAAAGGCTAGGACCAAAATGTTGGCTATCCTTGCAGCCCTTCTTTTTCTCTAATTTTTGGTCTGAAAACTCAAGTTGTTAACCCTCCAGAAGAGAAACTTAATGATATTATTTCCCATGAGCTAGCTCAGCAATCTAAAGCACCTACTTAGGCAAATGCAGGGTCCATGCTTCAATCCTGGCACCGCATACCAAGCCTAGCCCCACCCCAGGGTAGGCTGAACTGGCCACACACACAAAAAGAAATTTACTGTAGAGGGTCTGCGAATATAGTTCAGAAGCATGGTGCCTGCCTGGCAAATGTGAGGTCTTGAGTTCAACTCATTGAACCCCCCAAAAAATTAAAATAAGAAATATACAGTAGGTAGTATGGAGAAGACATACGGAAAGAATTGAAAATAATTCTTACAATTTTCATAGAAATGATAGCATAATAATGATAGCATTATAGCACATATAATGTACAGGAAAAAAGAGAATGTACGGGTTCTTTACATTGTTCTTATGGGGATTCCTTGTACTATTCTCTATGGAGTCCTTTGTACTATGCTTACCCTTTTTGCATGTTTAAAATTATTTCAAAATGGAAGTTTAGAAATGAAAAAAAATTGTATCTTTAAATTAGCTCTAAAATGTTTAGATCTAACAAAATGGAGAAATTTCTAGGTTGATCAAGGAACTAAAACATATATATTTATTATATTACACAGTTTATATTCAAATTCAAATTGCTAAGTCACACCTGAAAAATTAATGCAAAGAGATGAACTAACCTGCAAGATAATAAAAATATTCTGAAGATGCCTATAATGAACAAAGAGCAAAACTAATACTGAACCAAAACATGTAAAAATAATACAATAATTACTCCTCTGATTACCAAGTTACTCAAGAAAACCAAAAATATAATTTCTGAATAATATTTGAACTTGTACCAAACATCCAAAGCTACACAATGTTTTAAAGCATACAAATCCCTGGCAACATTTAAAATTATTCATACACAGGTCATAGCAGCATCCATCCTGTTAACTGTCTTGACTTTGAACTGTCATTGTGGAAATTTATGCCACAAATTAGAGTCAATAGTCCATACAAGAGGTTTTGTTATTTAATAGAGCCCTGCAATTCCAAAGAACAAAGCACTCCACAATGTCATATGCAGTGGGACAAACAACTGGGGCAAATGCCTTCTGGAAGAGACAGGGCCTTGCAGGGCTCTCGTATTTGTTTCTGATGAATAATTATTGTAGATGAGAGCCTTGATCATACTAACTGGTAGTTGTTCCTCTCTAAAAACATTAGGCTTCTTATTCTAGTCTCTTTCATTTTGACCAAATTTATTCTTTTTTCACTCTGTCTTAAAAACTTTACTGTAAGACATGAGAAAGCTTCAGGATATGTTTTTTCAAACTATTTAGAAAATCAAACTTCTACATATTACCAAATATTTAGAAGCGAATATGTAGCTAGCAAATATTTAGTAGTACTGGAGCTTGGTTACATGCTACGTGGACTGTACTCTCTCCGTTTAAGTCTATAGTTTTAATTTGGTGGACAAATAGCTCTGGTGGGCCTGCAGCCATCTCAGCCATCCCCAGAGCTGCCTTTACATTTTTCCAATTTATTTTCTCTCAGTTGGGCACATCATGAATACATTTTAATCAATGATGATTAAATTCTCTTAAAATTTTTCCAGCTTTGTTCTTCATCTGCCTTTTGGGTTCCTTTCCTTGTCCTATGCCCTCTTCCCTCTTGGACCTTTTCTTAAAATTTTTCTAGCTTTGTTCTTCATCTGCCTTTTGGGTTCCTTTCCTCGTCCTATGCCCTCTTCCCTCTTGGACCTTACATTTCTGAACGACTTGCTGTAGTGCCATATTCACTTTCCTAATCCTCCATCATCATCCGAGTTTGCCTCTCATCACAATCTTACATCGTGTTACAGGATGAAAGACTCTGCAATTAACCCTTCTATAATCACACCCTAAATTAGGGTGCCAAACACCCAACTTATGAACAACACTCTGCTAACAGAAATAGTTCTGATTAGTTAAAAATTATAGCATTTTTCAAGAGGTATAAATGATTGATTGTCCAGCTTTTAACAAATGGGTGGGCCATGAAAATATAATAGGCTGGAAAAATGAACTCTCGTGAGTCCAAAAGAACAGATAAAGCACGGATGGTACTACTGTTGGAACTCCCTATTGCACAGTCAGAGGCAGTGAAGGTTTGCAGGCCCAGGTAAAGATGCACAGATGTGTGAGTGTGTGCATGTACGTGTGCCGTGTGTCTGTGTGTGCATAAGTGCCACTGTGTCTGTGTATGCCTGTGTGTTGGTGTGTCCATGTGTGCACGTGTGCCAGTATGTCCATGTGTGCACATATGTGCCAGTGTGACTCCATATGTATATATGTTTGAGTACACACACAAGTTTATGAATGTGTGTATTGCACATACATGAGTCAGTGTGTCTGTGAGGGCAAATGTATGTGAGTACACGCATGTGTGTGAGTGCATCTGTGTGCACATGTGTCTGAGTGCATCTGCATGCACATATGTGTGTCAGTCTCTGCACATGCATCTATGTGAGTGCATCTGCAGTGTGTATGTGTGTGAGTGAATCTGTGTGCAATTATGTGAGTGCATTTGCATGTGTGTATGCATGTGCATATGTGTGTGTGAGCATATGTGTGTGTACATGTGCATGTGTGCTGGAGCATGGAGGATAGAAAATGGAAGGGGTTGAAATTTTGACAGAGGACCTGCCTCTCACTAACCAACCACAAGTTCTTGCATGACTCAACTTTGGAAGACAATTTCTTCCAAGAAGATGAGAAGTGCCAGCAAGTCAGAGCTTCAGTGCAGGTCAGACTAAAACCCCAACTCTCTTATTTGTTGCATCTCTCCAACAAAATATGTTTAGAAACTAATATTATAGAACTATCACACATCACACAAATGTGAAACACTGGATAATAGGTTTTGTTCTGCTGATACATAGTACAATTTTTCATGATCAAATATTCACCTAAGTTGTTTTTCTTATGAATTTTCATACCTATCTTATCCGCAAAAGATGCTTTATGAATTCATTTCTGAAACATGCAATGTGAATACAAACTGCATTATTAACAGTTCGCCAGTGTTCACCATTATAATAGCAGACAAGAAGCTTACACTCCAGAGAGCTTGAAGACGCCACTCAGAGACAGAAGCTCAGCTGAAGGTGAGTCAGGTGGTGGGCGCTGAGTGGGAGCTGACCTCCTCAGCAGTGGGAAGTGCAGCCTGCCTAAACGGGAGTCTGAGAATTCTGGGAGCCATATGCTCAACAGCCCTGGAAGCTTTCCGAGGAGAGCTGAGCCCCTGCATATGGGGCTTTCCCAGTGGTGACCAGACCCCACCACTAGCAGCAGTGCATCTGCATGCCCAGAATATCATGCAGCACAGCGCCCAGGCTAGAACGGAAACAGAAAAGGAAGTGCTTGGAGTACATGGAAGAGAGACTGAAAGAAGGCAAAGTGAAAGACATCAAACTAAAATTACTCCAACAATAATAAAAAAGAACACTGTAGATGAAAGAAGAGGGATTATATCTAAGATATAGACATTGGTTGCTATGTTGCTATTTTAAATGAGAGAATTCCAAAAATCTAAAATGACTCTTATAAAATATTTATATGAATGTTTGACAGAATTTCAGTAAAAAATTTTAAATTTAAAAGAGGAAAGAATTTCTCAGGTATCAAAAACAAAAAAGAAAGGGGCCAGTGAGATGGCTCAGTGGAATAAGCACTTCCCTGGCAAGCACAAGGGCCTGAGTTCAATCCCCAGTTCCACAAAAAAAAAAAAGACAAATTGGGATTGAAAAGTTTGAAAAAATTATATGACCTGACAAGTATTCTCTAATAGGTTATGTTTCAGGAAAAAAAAAAAGTAGGCACAGAGCGAGGGAATTAGCTCAGGAAGTATAATTTCACAGAATGGAAGCCCCGAGCTGCCAGTTTTAAAGTTTATGTCCACAGGTGACCAGCAGAATCACAGGACAGCAGGCAGAAAGGCAGAGACCGGAAGCCACCATGGCTTGCTTCGCCACTGCAGCCTGGGAGCCAGGCCCTCAGCACGCTGTAGTCATTACTAAAGGGGGCTAAGAGGTGCTGTCACCTCGGGGCCACCAGCAAACCAGCGGTTGAGGAGACTGCTGCTCAGTCTCGCAATGGAATGTTACTCAGCAGAAAAAAGACTATACCCTGTGGCATCCAAGCACTAGCACAGTGCGTGGAGCAGAATAAAATAAGCCAGCTCGGAAAGCAAGCACCACACATTCATTCCACACAGGAAGCTAAAAATGTCAGTCTGAAAGTAGGGGCATGATGAGCAGACAGAGAGAAAAGAACGAAAGGAGGGACAGGGTGTTTGGGTTTATCGATATGAGTGTGGAGAAGTCCCACTGATGGCACCAATATATACAACAAACAGGCGCTAATTAAATACTTTCACATTCTGTTATGAAGCAGAGGTGAGGGTTGAACAGGGACACGTTTTAGACTACAAGACATCAAAAATAAACTTCCTATGAACTCATAAAAATTGGTGAGTGAATCAAGGAGAAGGAAGGTCCACCTGTGCGCTGTGAGGACAGCACAGCAGGAGGGGCAAGGACAAAGGCCCAAACTCCCAGGGCGCTGGAGCAGACTGAGCTCCAGTTCTGTAGGTGTTGGATGCAGCAGCTCACTCGGGAGTGAGCGCAGAAAGGTCCTCCGCAAAGCGCAGTTGACCGCTTCTCCCGATGCTTCTGAGTGTCTTAAACCACACATGCACACTAGTTGGAATGCTGTAGAATGAATTAGTGATGGTGCCTGAGCATTTTTTAACATTCTTAAATCAAAGAAAATATACTTGGGTGGAGAAAGCTGCCAACTGTTTATGGCTCGTCTGTAGGTGTTCAACGTGTGTGTTGCTCACTGGTCAGTGCTGAAGTGTGGAGCCACTCTGGGGGTATGGCAGCAAAGCAAGCATGCAGGGTGAAGGTACTGTGGCAAAGGACCATTCTCATCTTTCTTTTTATTTTTCTTTCTTCTTTTTTTTTTGTTTTTGGCAGTACTGGAGATTGAACTCAGCACCTTGCACTTACTAGGTAAGTGCTTATTCTACTGAACTATCTCCCCAGGCCCCTTATTCTCATCTTTCCCAGAGTAAAACAGGTGTGAAGATTTACAATCCAACATTGCTTATGTAAGCTATAATGCTTAACTTGGGTTGAAGCTCTAATAACATGCTCATATTCCAAAATGTGATTGAAAATAGGCTTTGAGCTCTTATTGAACCCACCAGAACATTGTAAGTCAATTAAAAGGAGCATGAAATGAATCAGAGGGAACAGAGCGAGGGCTTCAGCAGGGGAGTGTGCACACAATTGGAGCCCGGCTCCTCGACACTGGAGAGCAGACGGCGGCCCCTTCCCTCCAGCGCTCACATGTGCTCTGGACACCTGAGGTTGGTCTCTCTCCTGCATTTCAGATATCCACCATGCTCACGGGTCATGACCTGAACACTGTAGATGGCCCGGTGGGAAAGCCCCGCTTCCCAAAGGAGCTGGCTCACTGGCTTACAGGAATTGGAGCCCAGGTCTGTAAATGTAAATTCAAATAAATGTCAAAAGCATCCAGGAAATGTTCTCGCAAGAGTACATATCTGGCTACCTTTAACCCAGAAGAGAAAGGAACTGTGTTTCACAACAGCCCAGAAATTCCCACTCTGCTTCATTACCATTTGAAGAAATTATCCATGGGGTGAGAAAACTGGGAAGGAAAAGTATAGAGGCCCCCAGAATGGGAAATCAGGTGCAGCAGAGCCCAAGAACAGAGACAGCAGTCTCACCAAGGCTGCTTTGGGACACAGAGCAGACAGCAAGCCAGGGCGGATCACGCATCCACATAGGCCAGGCCTCCTAATTAGCAAATCCAGAGATTTTGCTCTCCAGCCTAAAATAAACTATCTAGTGATTTTCTCCAAGATCAAGTAAAATATCAGCTCCACCAGATAAATTTAAGGGAGTGATAGGAGACATATTAACTCCTACTACTATAAAACACTGGGAAATATGCTGCTCAACAGTGACACCAGTACAAACACTAAAACTCCCTCCCATCTATTTTTCTTTTCTCCTTTCCCTCATCTCAGTTGTCCCTTCCATTTGAGCTGCTTCTTTCCCTTTCACAGTATCTCCTGTACCATTCACATTTTATTTACTCTTTCAGGTTCTTACACCAGGGAGACAATACAGTGTTTACACAAGCAGGTCTGATTTATTTCACTTATGAGTGTGGTCTCTAGCTGCATTCATTTACCTATAAAAGCCTAGAGTTTATCTTTTGTACTGCTAATTCCACTGGTCTATTGAAGAGAATAGTTAAAGCTTTATTTTTTTCTTGTTTTTATTTTTTTAAACCAATTTTGTGTGTTTATATCTGATAATATGAACAACTAATTTGGAGACAATAATATGCAATATAGCAATCATTGTTGAATTCCTATCAACTTATTTAGTGAAATTCTGTCATTTCTAATGGATTTTTATGTTTTATTCTCTAAATAAAATAAATAAATAGAAAAAAAGCCTTAAAAATTCCAAGTTCAATCCCCAGAAGTGCATTTTGGAAGATTTTTTTTTTAATTTTAAAAAACAAAGAAAGAGAAGTACGAGGATATTCCTGGAGGCTTATTCTGTAAGTGCCAAAATGGATATTCTGGGAGAGACAGGATAGAGACTATTTCAATATTATTTTATATTGCAAATATTACAATAAAATAAGTAATATATGACATTTTTATCAATTAGTGCTATGAAAAGCAGCAATTTCTTAAGGATAAAGAAACCTTTTTTTTTAGTTCTTAAAGAGATAAAAAAAAAAAAAAACTTTAGACACTAAATTTTAAAAGATGAATGTGAAGCCCCAGAAGCTACCACGCTCCATGGCTCACCAACGCCAGCATGGATCCAAGGGCACTGGGCAGCATCTGCATCATAGTCACCACAGGGCAGGACTGGACCCCAGCCAGGATACCAGAAGCAACAGCATGCAGGAAAGCCAGCGCCCGCCTGCCCTGTGTAGCTGATACTTGCAGACATTATGGGGGCTGGACAAGATTAATGTAAGCACACACTGAGGTCTCATGTGCATCTCACTAATACATACGATTGATACACGTTCATAAAAACTGATCCTCTTAAGAGACTGAACTAAACAACGCCTCTAGTCTTTCTTGTTCTGATGTACAGAGTTTAACAATTAATCTGAAACAGTTAGTGTTTTCAAATTAACTGACGCTTCGGTGACATCTACCCCCACCCTCCTTTTTTTATCCTAATGAAACTGAACAACTGAACATATATTTAACATGATTATTTCTTTTCTTCATACTCAATGTAAGATCACTGAGGCAAGGGTTATTTATCAGTTAATGCCATTTTATTTATATTGAGGTCATAGTTAAAACTGCTCTTTAGGAAAGTAGAATGGTGCCTAAAATAAATAAATAAATCTGCCAATGCCAAGCTGTGTAACATGCCACTGCACACTATCCAATTTTCTTTGCTTGAAATATTGATAAACAATAAGAGACATAATATCTTTTGTGACAAGTTTTCTAAATAAACCAACTGGAAAAGGCAATATATGTGAGCCTGCATCCCATTTATTTTAGTCCTCTAACATAATGTCAATAAATGAATTTGATTGTTGAATACTTTCCTTTCTTTGCAGTTCTGTGTGTGATATTCCTACACAACAATATTCAGTTTTCTATAAGGTTGTTTTCCTCTTTCCCTTAGCATTTCACTCCTTTGTGTGGTTAATCAGAAGAATCTGATTAACGCTGCTACTTACAGATCAAAAGTTGGACACTTCAAGGACTGTACCAGCTCAGTTCTCAACTCCAGTTCATACCACTTACAGATGAAGAGGATGGGGACTGTAATTTTATTCTATTTACTCAGATAGGAATCACATGAAAACACTCTGCCTATCTTTGTTGTTCTGTGAAAGAATCCCATCTTTTTGAGTGAATACAACTCAAAAGATTGGAAGTCTGTATCCCAACAGCTGACATTAATATCTGAACATAATTTAAATAGAACTGAACAGATTCAAGTGAGCTAGGGATGAGCCCAGGCGCCCTGACCATGAGCCCTACTGCTTGGGGCAGCTCTGCTCAAATCACGCAGGGAAGCCATGACTCGGAGACAAAGGGCACACATTTTCAGAACCTCTTGTGTGACGCTGACTACAGTTGGGCTTCAAGGAGCAGAGCCATGCTCTTTGGGAAAGCTTTGTTCAGGCTTCCTATGTCCCCTTGGTTGAGTTAATGCCATAGAAGGAAATCTGAAAGCAGGCATTTTTCCCAGCTGCCTTCTTAATGCACTGACAGTCTGCCAGCATGCTTTCTCCTCTCCTTTCTTCCGACTTTGAGTCATTTGCTCCTGAACTCTCAGGCAGCTCTCACACCCCTCTTTTCTGCTGTCCAGCGCCTCCTCAGCACTCCATGGAGGCAGCTGAAAAGTGAGTGACCCTGCCAGAGGGGTGGCCATGTGGAGCACATCAGTGCTCTGCTACTGCGTGACAGAATCCTTAAGGCTGGGTCACTGAGGCCGAAAAAGGGTCTGCTTTACTCATGGTTGTGAGGCAGAGAGGTCCAAAGATGGCCCCAGCCTCTGCTCAGCTCCCAGAAAGGCCCCTGCTCTGCTTGAGCTCCCACCCAAATCAGAAAGAGCTGACATGGCGGGGCACAGCTGCAATCTCAGCCCTCAGGAGGCTGAGAAGGGAGGACTGCCAAGTGGGTTTGGCCAGCAAGTGCATGGCAAGTGCCTCACCTTATGCCGACCTGCCTCGCAATGAGCAGCCCAGCGCTGGGGCAGCACGATGTACTTCCTGGGGACAGGCATCCTTCTCCCTCAGTGACGCGATCTCCCCTGAGTGCTCCATGACATGTCAACACAGTCTCACTGGGAGTTTCCACAGGGGCTCTGATCTGGACCAGTACAAGGCAGGAATTTGGGCAGCAGTGCAAAAAACTGATTAATGACAAGGTTTGGAGGAAACAAACAAATAAAATATCATGTCAGGAAAGAAACTATAAATATAAAAAGGAGAACAATTGGAGTGAATTCTGAGTTTGGAATAAAATTTGAGTTATTAGGAGATTTATGCTATTGCTATAAATTTAAGGTGAAAGAGCATGAGGCCGATACACAGTGCGCATGCACCATGGCCCCCACACTTTCCTCACTTGATCAACTAGCCTGCCGAGCAGAAGGGCAACCACAGAATCACATGGCAGATGCACACCTAGCTTATTATGTCTGTGTCTCTAAACACTGTTCTCCACTAAGGTGAACCAGGGCTCATTAGAGAAATGGTTGACTCGGGGGTTGGATTAAGAAAAATACAAATAAGCCTAGAATACATTGAGATGCCAGAAAAGAAGCTCCTCACTGAATGATTGGCACTGTCAAGATAATGACATGGAAACGACGTGAAAGTGGTTCTACTGGCTGAATTTGTAGCAATTTGAGCAGCAAAATAAAGGATGTAATACTAGTTGGTACTTGATGTTAGTAAGATATAATGAGATTAGAAAACTGCTACTGAGTAAAAGCACAATAATCACTATTTTAGGCAAAACTCTCCAATAGATGGTACAATGAGTGAGTGAAAAATCTGATGAAGAAAATTAAATTTACGTAGTTCACATATACATGGCTATGTACAAAGTAATTATTTATCATAAAGAAAAAGCAGTAACTTACTTTGCAGAGGTATCACTTAAATTAGATGGCCCAAGGTACAGATAACCTGTGACAAGAGTGAGTCCCAGACCCTGGACAAGCTGAGTGGCAAAGGAGTGAGCCAGCAGAGCCAGGGAGCAGGGAGCTAGGGAGGTGGAGTGGCAGCTGGAGATGGGGCCGCCACAAAGCAGCCCTGGGCGGGGCTTCAGTCACCCAATGGGCTTCTGTAGTGTTGTATGAGTCCGCCCAAAGCCTCAGCCACTTGTCCGCAGATTGCGGTGGAGTCAGTAAGTGGACCCCTGTGCAGCGCTGGGCCCTGCAGAGGCCTACAATGGTGGGCAAAATTGGGAAGCCTCGAAGAGAAGCAAGGTCGTGGCCGAGGACACCTGGCTCCAAGCCCACCTCGATGGAGACCATGGCCCCAGGCTTCCCGCTATTTGGCACCTTCCTGGAGAAGACCTGGAACAGCTCATGTCTTTCTTGAGTACTCTCCTCCCTTCTTCTGATGACTAAAAAAACACCGGCCAGGTCCCGCAGAGAAGGCCTCCTCTTAGCCCTGAGAGGATGTCCAATTCTCTGAGAGGGTTTGCTCCCCCCGGAGCCTGAACTTGCCTCTTCTCTTTAGCCTTCATGGTACTCATCTGGGAGCCTGCGGGCCTGGCCAGCCCTCAGGAACTAGGGATGCCTTAGCCTGATCACCTGGTGTGCAGAATGCAGCAAAACAGGGCTGGGAGCGGTCCTTGGCTATGGGCCCGAGCAGGCAGGGGACTCAACCTGTGTGCTATCTGTGCAGGGTCTCAGTAAGTTTGGACTTATGTTGAAATGGAAATTGGGGCTGCCTCAGAAATTCTCTTCTAGAACATGTAAGGTGAAGCCAGGTGAGGCCATGCTTTGGGAGCACATTGTCAGCGAGCACGCCCAGCTTTGGCCCTCATGTTCCTTGAGTTTCTAGGGAAAGCCGCTAAGCATACAGGGGCTCAGCTCTGAATGAGACGCGAGAGAGTTCACGGCCAAGCGAAGAGCGGGAGCGGGCTGCGGGCTGCGGGCTGCGGGCTGCGGGGCAGTGCCTGGAGCCGAGCGGTGACGCCTGCGCTCATGGCTGACTGAGCCTACCTGCATGAGGGTTACCAGCACTGGGGCTCCAGTGCTTATCCTGTGCTCGGTCCCTCCTGAGAAGACAGGAGTTCAAGAAGCCAGGAAAGGATAAGTGGATGGAACCTCGTGCCAGCCGCGCCACAGAGGGGCAAGCTTCACCCTGCGGTCCTTCCAGCCTTGCTGTGTGAGGGTTTCCCTTTTCAACATTAAAAATAATAATAAAACATACAGATATAGACATATAATAAACATAAATATTTTATCTTGGAATGTTATATGGCAGTTTAAGTGTAATGCATTATTCCGAGGCAAAATTTCACCATGTATTGACTGAATTAAAAAATCATGCAGTATTGATAAATGGTTAAGATTAAGAAGTCATCCAAATGTCCAGAGTGTGCACCTGGCAAAATTATTAGTGTACATCACTAGAATAGAATTCCTTGTAGTTATTAAGAAGATATTTTAGAAGGTAAATTATATTTTTAAGACTTCTAACTATTATAAGTAAAAGAGGCCAAATCAAATTAGATGAGAGCAGTGTGCTTCTGTGGGGCCCAAACACACCAGCCCTGAAGTCATTTCCTTTGAGAGACAGAATTACCAACAATTGTCATTTGTAACTTTTGCATTTCATTAATTTTCTGATGTGAAGTTATCTTACTGTCAAAATCAAAGATATATGCTAATTTCATTTTTCAAATTATATATATATAAATAATATAAATATAAATTTTATTTATATATATATATATATATATATATATATATATATATATATATATCTCCCAGGTGTCATGTTTCTTAGACGGAGGGAAATTGAGGCCACATTTATCTCAGAAGTGAAATTGGCTTACCCTAGCTTCCACGTTGCAGCAAGTCAGCTTGAGTGCCAGTGGAGATTAATGGTGCTTCTTTGCCTGCAGGCCTCCAGGGCCATCTCATTTTAGAAGCAGGGAGGGTCTAGAAGCTTCCCTTCTGTGCCTTCCTTCCATGAGAGCCGTTCGCCTCCTTAAATTCTTTCTGGTTATGTCTCTCTTCGCAGCATTCTCCACCACATATAGATGGCTGGCAACCTCTTCTGCTCATTCACCAATACCTATCTGAACTTATATTTTTAAAAAGTTTGATTATAGTGACTGTGGTCTGTGAATCTCTTATTTAAATACCTGGTCCTTAAGATTTTAAATTATTAAATCCCTCTTAGTAATGGAATGTCATATCTTGAAATTTAAAATATAATTGTTATTTGAAATTTTATGATAATGTAATAAATTAAAATTCGGGAAATAATAGGAGAAATGAAATTGAACTGTTTTCACAATATAAAATACTATCGCAGTGTCATGAATCTTTCATTTATCTAATAAGGATGAATTGGATAGCTACTCATTACTTTTTACATAATATCATAGCTCTGTGCTGAAGATGCAACAAAGGATCTTGAAAAATTGATTTGGTAGAAGAGCTCTAGGTTAAACCTCAGATCAAACCCGAAATCATGAGACGATTGCTTTAAGATCCAACTGAAGTAATGTTTTCTTTATAAGAAAAGATAAACGTGAAGGAGCATAATAACGCAATCCTAGCTTCTCATGCGCAATCTACTCGTTGCTTAGGAGTGACCTTCATTGCACCAGGGTCACCAGAGCTGGAAGATGACCACAAAGTTAATCTTTAAGAAGAAGGGAAACAATGGAAAGGAAAAGTGTCAGCTGTACTTGCTACCGTGCCAGTTTATGCAGTCACTCCAAAAGGGCTGCATTCCATGGCCTCCTGAATCCAGAGACACTAGTGAGTCCTACCTGGACAGTGAGCAGGGAGGGAGGGTCATGAGCACTTAGCACATGGACCTCCTGCAATTAGCAGAGATCACTGAGGGGACCTGCCAGCACAGCTCCTCCCTGCCTGGAACATAACAGACGAGTGGCGCTTCCCATCACTGCCGCCATGATGCTGCCTCGTCATTAGATGGAGACCATGGCAAACCCTTCACCTTCAGTAGAGGATGGGGTTAAAATGGGAGGAAAAAAGCTCTTAGAAATTTTTAAGAATTTTTCTTTTCCTTCAGGAAAAAGTCAGTGTTTGCAAGAACCCTGTTAATAATGCAAAAGGTTTCATAGCCCCATCTAGTGGTCAGGAAGCACTTAACTGCATGAGTCTGCACAGCTTGGGAGGGAGACTCAGCAGGCCAGAGCACTGGGTGAAACCTGAGGGACATTAAGCAGCTTCCTGTTCATTTAGAAACTCTTAAACCAGTTGGAGCATCCTCCAGGACTGAGCTCACCTCACAGTTACTTTGTCGACTTCATTTTATTTAGTTATTTATTCCTTTATTTATTTATTTATTTTTCTGTATTTTAGGGCAGGGTCTACAGGGTATTCAGGGTCTCACTATTAGATCAGACTCATAGTGGCCTGTCTGCTTACAGCCTCCCAAGAGCTGGGATTATAGGCGCAGGCCACCATGCTTAGTCTCAATTGCAGTCTCAGCACATTCTGGGGACACGGCCGGCACGCTAGTGCTCACAGGAGCTCTAGCACCTACGCAAGTTCCTACCGAGGTCACAGTGTGAGCAGGGGTCTCCAGGGAACAGAAGGGAATCAGCCAGGAGGAGATGTGCACCCTTCCAAGGCTTTTGGGCATCTTGTCAAGGACAAGCAACCTGCTGTGAGGACAGCAGGATACGTGCAAGCCACACCCTCACCAGTGGACTGTGGAGCTACCAGGGCCCGACGCACTGCATCTGGCCTGGCGAACAGCTTCCCACGTGCCGTGGTAAGCCATGATCTGCGTGTAATGGCCCAACAAGATCACTGAGAAGAGCTAGAGGTCAGCCCTTCTGTCAGCTCATGGCCCGCATCCTCCTGAGCTGGAGACCCACAGAGCAGGAGCACCGGAAAGTACGAAGAACAGAGATGAAGGGGAGGCCATGCTGGGGTAGGACTGCCGGGGAGAAGCCCTGTGAGGAGCAGGAGAATTCAGTGGCACTCTTTCTCTTCGCTGAGGAGCGGAGGGACTCCCACCGCAAACACTGTGATTGCCTGCAGCGAGGCAGTACACCAGGAAAATGGTAGGTGACACAGCCTAAGTGAATCTATTTAGAGCTGAAGCTGGAGACGCAATTCCTAACTTTGTTCGAGACAATCATTCTTAATGCTGAATTGCATGCATCTTACCAGAACATCAGCATGCATTTTAATCAAGTATAATTTGAGACCTTTGAGTCTCATATTTATCCCCAAAGCAAAATGAATGCATGCATTACAAAAGAGGCTGCATTGACTGAGCTGGAAGAATTGCAGCAGTCAGAGCAGGGCAGAATGACTAGATCCTTTGTCCACAGCATCCTGGTGAAAGAGCTTCCTCACCCTAAGTTGGCGAGGCACTCTGGCACAGTGACAGTTCCTTTGGCTCAGAATCATAGTTCTCCAACAGACAAGAGCAGGAACCTGCCAATGCATTTCACCCTAATTGCAACTTCCCCCTTGGCCTGGCCCTGGGAACTGCTGGGGAAGAGCAGTAGTTGGGCTGACCAGGACACATGGCCAGTGTGACAGGCTAGCCCCCTCCTGGGACCAGGCAGAAAGTAGGCAAGAGGAGTGAAAGAGGGTGCTCCCTGCAACCTCCCGAGCCCCTGACCATCTTGAACGACTGCAGGCCCTGCTGTGGCACATCCCACCCTGACCCTGTGCACTTGGGATCCTCGAAGGTGCCTCATCCCCATACTCATGCCAAGCCCAACACTACACCCCAGGACTCTCACCACGACTCCCTTAAACCCACCTCCTCCCCCCAGCAGCTTAGACTGTTCTCTCTTCTTGTGCTACATGACCTCAGTCCTCTTCGTTGCTGGTCCTCCAAGCTGCTCTGAAGCACGTCTGTTGGGATGTGTCCAGGCCAGCATGTCCTTCCAGGTAAGCCTCTAGTTTATGAAAACTGAGCATCCTTTACCCCCTGAAATTCTGGGCATGAACACAGGCCACTCACCCACAAGGCCACGGGCTGCTCTCCACCAGAGCGGCTTGCAGGTCAAGACAGAATCTCCTGGATATGTGCAGTGCTCCTCAGCCCGCCCTCCCTGAAGCCCTGATCTCTGCACCTGAAGCCAGGGTTAGGCTCAGCACATGGCCTCTCCCTTCAGGACACCTCCCACTTTCACCAAGTGCACTCTGGTGCCTGTTGTCCTTATCCACAACCTTTACCGACCCTTCCAAAGAGATCATGCTCCTGCTGTTAGAACATATGAGAGGCTGGTGTCTGCTTTCCTGGGACTCTTTTAGCTTCCTTCTCCATGGACTCCCTGTACCAAGAGCCTGAGGGTGCCTGGAGCATGATCTGAAAGCTGCTGGAGACAGAATAGGCAGATCTAGGAGAGGACAAGGAGCAAGCTGCTTTGAAGCCCAGTCCTGCTGCAGAGCTCCAGTGTCAGTGTGGTCATTAGGCTCAGAATCATCTGCCAAGGCTCCAGGGCCCCAGGGTGTCCCCAGGACACTGCTCACAGATCTTCTCTGGAACACATGCTCTTGCAGGCATGACGTCAACTATGATGACATGGGGTGCACTACATGGGGCCAAGCAGGCTCTGCCCAGAGGAAGGCTCACAAATGTGTCCCTCTGAAACTGGCCTGTGGGCCTGAGCAGTAACAGCTGAGTACAGATCTGGCCACAACATGGTTTCAGGGCCCAGCAACCGAGGCTGGGGAGCCTGGTACTCACCTACAACAGACTGACCTGAGGATGCGGGTGAGATGGCCCCCTCCTCTGGGAAGCCTGCCAGCTTCCTCTCAGGATGCGATCCACAGCTGTGAGGCCTCAAGGATTGGTGGGCAAGGCCCGAATTCCCTTTGGCACTGAGCAGAGTTCCTGCCCGGGGTCCCGTAGGATGAGGACCAGGGCCAGCCCTGGAGATGACATGCCCCGGTCTCTCACCAGAGCGCGATAGGAGCTTTGAGGCCCAAAAGATGGAGGCGAACATCTCTTTCCACCATCTTAAGCTCAGGTTTAAGGTATACTCTGAAGATTCTGAGGCCTTACACATTCCTGTACTGAGTCACCAACCTCTACTGAGTCCTGCCCCAGCTCCTTGCCCTGGCGAGACCTGGCTCTGCTCCCAGCTGCCTCTGCCCGTGTCCAGCTGTGACCTTCCTACTGTTGGTAAGCCCTTTGGAACCTAACACCCCTCATCATCTCTCTCCAGCTCATCCTCCGAGGCTCGCTCAGAGTCCTGGCACATGGCTTGGATGTCCACAGGAAGGACACCTCCAGTTGGATCCCTTCACTCCCCTCCACGCACGCACAACTTTCATGTGAAAGCCGCAGAAGTCAAGAATAGCTCTGCCTTCGCGTTTCTGTGCTCATTGCCTGATGTTTCAGTTCTTCTATTCCTCGTTTTGTGCACCGGTTCGCTTTTCAGGGCTCCTTTAATTTCACGTTTTCTTCTAATCCACAACTCCCTTCCTCCACCTCATCCTCATTTCCTGCTTGATTAAGGTTTTTGTTAGCCCTTATGTCACACTCAGCAGGTAAGTCCCTGATACTGAGTGAATGTTATTTCACTCATGTGCAAGATCTGGCTAAAATTGCTGAAGAGGAAGAAACAGAGATGAAAGTGACAGAAATAAAAGAAGAGGAGGAAAAAGTAGAGATAGACAAAGAGGAAAAACAGGAAGAAGTAACAGAAGACAAAAATACATATATTTGTATTTAGCACAGGGTCTACAAGGTCTCACTGCACAAATTGTACCTGTAGCGATCCTCCTGTTTTCAGACTCCCTAACACTAGGATTACAGGAATGCAACCCTGCTCAGTCTCAGTTGCTGGCTCAGTGCGCCCCAGAACAGCAGCTGGCACTGCAGTTGGGGGATGGAAACCCTGGTCCCTGCGTCTGCCTAAGCAGGCACTTTAATCCACTGAGGTATCTGGCCAGCCCTTACTTTTCTTTTTTAAAGCATTAAAAGTCATGCATATATTCCCCTTCCTTTGTTTAAATCTTTTATTTTTTTAATGTATTTAGTACGGGGCCTGCAGGGTCTCATTACACAGGACGGACTCATAGTGATCCTCCTGATCCTCTCAAGCGCTTAGATTACAGGCTCACACCACCACAGTCGCAATCGCCATCTCAGTGTGTTCTGGGGGTGGGGCCAGCACGACACATGAGGGGATCAAACCCCTGGCCCCTGCATCTGCCTAAGCAGGCGTTTTAATCTGCTGAGCTATCTCACTGACCCCGTATAAATCTTAAATATTGGAGTTAGAATGCCTCAGGATCCCATCTCATTCTCTCTCTCTCTCTCTCTCTCTCTCTCTCTCTCTCTCTCTTTAACTTTTTAACTTACACTATTTACTTTCAAAAAGTAGCTCATTAACCACCACTAGCAGTCAGATGATGAGTGCAATTGCGTATGAGGTCAGATTTCTCTCCCGCACCCCCACCTCACATCTTTAATTCCCTACTAGACATTTGTCTCTGGTTATTCAAATGCAGCAAGAGTGAAAAACAATTACATCCCAAAGTCTGCTTGTAAGTCTAGAAGGTTAACTGGGTGACTCAGCAGTTCTAGGTCCAAGGGAGTAGAGGACACGCCCTTATGCTCCAGGATGTTGTTCCTGTGTCAGCTTACCTGGTACTATGAATAACTACTACAAAGACAATAATACTCAATGTATTAATTATTATAACTTTCCTACTAATCTGTTTTGAAACTGTTACATTGCTATTTGTTTCTCAATAAAATTAATAAAAAAATAAAATAAAAGTTTAAGTGGCTCAGCAGGGGGCCAGGGTCCTCGTTTAGTGAACACCCTGAGCCTGTGTGGGAGGGATCAGGGAGACTGAGTGCTACACCCACCTGGGCTGGAGAGAAGCCTGCTTATATAAAAGGGAAATGAGGAAGATCCAATCACAGATTCTTGGAGGACTGGGTCCTGTCCTCGCCTTCAGCTTGAACACCTCCTGGCTTCCAGGAAAGACCTCCAGCTTCCAGCCTCCTGGACAGACTCTCATGGACACTGCAGTGGGCTCCAGACCTCGTACTGAATCCTCCAGTCTCCAGAGTGCCTTCTGAGTGCGTCCTCGTCTAACTCTATGAAGGTGACAGTCATACCCACTAGTGTAGCCTCCTGCACATCTGGGCATCCTGTGTTCTAGCTGCTTCTCTAGTAAACTGACTGATACATCACACATCCCATGATCAGCAAAGAGGCATCTTTGGTTTTCTCCTTTTCCTTACTAAAATGTCCTTAGTGTTACCTGTCTATCTTCCCTTCATCTTTTAGAGCCCCTTCATTTTATTTTTATTAATACATATTTTCAGTACATAATCTCTCTTAGGATTGGTAGATATATATAATGCATCATAATTCTTTTTAATTAATTTTAGTGAGAAACAAATAGCAATGAGATTAATTTTGAAACTGATTAGTAGGACAGTTTCAATGATTAATACATTGCACATTGTCTTTGTAGTGGTTATTCATAGTACAAGATGCAGAAATGATATCCTGTTCAAACACTATTATTACAAATCTTTCAATTGAGTCAGATAAGGCAAAGTGAATGGCATAAGCTGCACGATACTAATCAGCTTTTCTTCTGGATGGTTAACAACCTAAGAGCACAAGTCAGAGTTGGAGAAATAGAAGAGCCACAAGGCCCGCCAACATTTTGGCCCTAGCCTTTCAAGGTCAGCGAAGACTCAGGGCATAGGAGAACCTGTACTGCAATATCATGGGACTCAGGTGAGCTCCAAATTTTCTGAGCAAGGAGACTGTGGAGCCACAGAGAAAAGAGATTGAAGTTCTATAGTGTGCCTGGGGAGAGTCACATGAAGAGAAATCTTTTTCTCAGGCTCTCACAGAGAGCATTCTGGTCAAGCATTGGCCGTGACTCATCCACATGGATGACACAGACAAAGGAACTACAGAATAATGTACAGGACTACAAGATAAACCCTGAGAAGACTTCAATGACCACATAGGAAATA
>PVKA01014231.1:0-24886 GCA_004027165.1 Ctenomys sociabilis
GGTTTTAGCAGCAGTAAAAATTTAAATATACTTTAAATAAGATTGAACACTAATGTAATATATAAGAAAATATTTTAAGTGTTAATTTTAAAATGTATCATTCACAATAAAACAATGTTCTGAGGATGTACTCAAAAATGTACCATTCAATATCTTGTTTATCTTTGATAGCAAGAGCTTGCACTGAATTTTATAAAGCAAAACAAAATACCAAGCATTTATGTTGAATTATTTTAGGGAAATTCTTAATTTAATTTCATTTTCCATCTATGATTTAAACAAATTTGATACATATTTTAAAAATTAATTAGAAAATTAGTGAGATGCTGTTTCATTCCATGTATACATCTTACCTCTTATTTGCTGTCAGTGACAGCAAATGAAACCCTAATAAGTATACATGATCTGTTTTCCATAGAGTATAAATTGTTCACATACATGTTTTGGGATGAGAAGAGAGACTATGTCTAGTAGGAAGTTTGGCAAAAGTAAAATATCATTGCAGACATCTGCTGGAAAATTGAATGTCAGCAGGGATTTCCATTATCCAGAAGATTATTTAGAGTCTAACAGGATGGCACAGAAATACATGGACAGCGTCCTTGGAAGTGGAGGTGACCTAGGTGAAGAATGGACAATAGAAATTCAGAAAAGAGGGGAAAGCCTGGGTACTTTTGCCAGACCTGCACAGAACCCCAGTGGAGCTACCCACTCTGCTTGCCTGTTGCCTTTGAACAACCAGAATGAAAGAAAATAATGTACCTCTCATGTATCCTGTTAAAGGATTTGAAGTGATGATTAAAGTTACACAAATTCAGTACAATGGGGAGGAAAATGTGTAAATATGTGAAGGAAAGATTGGAGGAAGAAAACATACTGTTGATACAAAAGATACTAAGTTATTGAGGTAGGGGAAATATGAAGTAATTATAGTGTCTATATCAAGAGAAAAAAAATCCCAAAAGGTATTCAGGAAGTAAAAATACTGAAAACATTTTTTGCAAAAAGTGATTCTACTTTATGAAACAATTCTTGAAATATTTTCCAGGGTTACCCCCCAAAAAAGCCCTGAAAGATATAATGGAATAAACATTTCTTTATATTAAGAAATGACTTTTTTTCAAGTCAAACAAGTAACAGAACATTCTAGAACATATAAGTGAACACTGATTGGTACTGATTTTGGCTTTATATATCTTGGTTAGTTGATATACTTCCAGAATTTAAAATATCTATATATTTCAGGAGGCACTCACTCAGGCAAAGCAGCAGGATCAATTATAAGGAAGCAAATCATTACCTATACATAGATCTAAAAGAAAATAAGCCATTGTTCAGATTATCCTGAGAAAATGTAGAAGAAATTGTTACCTGATAACATTTCACTCTGGCATGAGTTTGGCTAAAACCAGCAACTACAGTTCATTCAATAGTTGGCATTACTTCTGGACATACAAAATAGTTAGGATAGATATACAGCTACTTTCTCTTAGTTCAATGAGAAGATTTGTACTAATAGTGTTTAGATAACATATCATATCTTCATCTTGTACAATGAATAACTACTATGAAGACAATAACATGCAATGTAATAATTATTGTAACTGCTCTACTAACCTGTTTTGAAACTGTCTCAATGCTAATACTTTCTCAATAAAAATTAATATAAAAATAGTTGGCATTACAGGTGTTATAATAACATAACAATCTGATGAAAATGAATCTGATATTAAGCCCTGATTTATAACTGGGGAAATCAGGGCAAGTTTAGTTCTGTTCTCCAAAAGTTTACCTCCAGCTAATGAAATAGTCAGGTATTGAACCCAGGATTCAACTATGGTTTAACTTGAAAAAATGTAAACTTCCCTGCTATATCACACTACCCAAAATCTGCAATAACTTGAGTAATAAATCAAGGACCCTCTTTTGGAAAGGTCAGCAAATACACAAACAAACCTAGAAGATGGTAAAATTCATTCAGCAAGACCAAAGTGCCTGCTTAGGCAAGTGCAGGGAGCAGAGTTCGATCTTGGCATCACATGTCATGCAGGACTCATCCTAGGGCACACTGAGCCAACCCCAAGCTCAGACATGCTGATAATCCCAGGACCGAGGAGGCTGCAAACAGGAGGATCACTACAAGCCCGAGCTGCATAACGAGACTCTGTACCAAATACATAAAATAATAATAATAATACAATTCAGAATAGAATGTCCATTGGCAAAATTAAAAGTGCAATATAATAGCATATTAGTACCACCACCAACATAGAAAGCCAAGAGGAAATGAGGAAGATGCAACAGTTATAACCTCTCACATTGGAAGAAAGCAAGATCTGCTCAAGATTGATACATATTCCATTAAAACGATAGCTCCAATTTATTGATATACTTTTAATCTTTTAGGATAAAGAATGTTTTCAAGAATTGAAAAATATTTTAATGCTCAGAATTTCTTTAGTTTTAATTTAATTTCTTTTTATCCTGTTTAATTCAGGTCCCATTATTTACTAATTAATAATTGTAAATAGCCGGGCATGGTGGCGCATGCCTGTAATCCCAGCACTAGGGAGGCTGAGGCAGGAGGATTGTTGTGAGTTCGAGACCAGCCTGAGCTACAAAGTGAGCTTAAGGCCAGCCTGAACTGCACAGTGAGACCCTGTCTCAAAAAAAAAAAAAAAGACAAAAAAAAAATAATAATTGTAAATAATGTGGTATGTATAATGTATGCACCATAGCTTCAGCATTATAATATTTTTTATTTTCATGCGATGTCTGAAGTGATACTCCCATTATTAATTCATAATTGCAGATAGTCTTGGTTACCAGCACTGAACTCCATCATAGTACAACAATATATTTTTTGTTTGCTGTTCTCTGGCATAAGGATGAGCAAGTTGTTCAGTGAGCATCTCTTTTATACTCGTGTTTTCTTGGTTAACCATATGAATCTGACCCCTCAAAGGAATCAGTGTCTGACATTGCAGAAATGGGAGAGTACAAAATTGTCAAACAAACTAGTTGAAAAGTTGGTGGGTGGAGCCAGTCCTATTTTTTTTTTTTTCTCCTTGGATATTGGACTCATGTTACCTAGCATTTGGGGATACAATATTATAAAATGGGTCATTGTCTCAGTGCATAGGTCTGCCAGACGAGAGTGTTAACTCCTCCAGAGAGAACAATCAAGGCAAGCTGCATCCATTAAAGAAAGGGGACAGCTTCTGGTGTTGGTAAGTTGAACCTAAAAGTGGAATCAATAGATCTAGACCTGCAAGACAAGCGCTCATTATTCCTAGATTCTCTGCAGTTGAAAAACAGAATAAGACACGGAGGCTCCAGTGATGAGGTAGGTCCAGGAGAGTATGATGATAGTAAAAGGGAAAGTGTATCAACTGTGTAGTTACTGGATAGAAAGCATGGATCTTCTAAAAACAACTTGGAAATTTCTTTGCTGGGAAAGGTGGTTCAACCTGCTACTATGACTGTATGGTTTGGTTGAAATTTATTTATATTTTTATAACCTCTTTTCAGTTGTCTACTTTTCTAGTTCTCAAAAATTACTTTACTTATTTTGTTCTTTGATATTTCTTTACATTTGCTACTTTTCTATTCTCACTATCTCGCTATAAAAATTCATGCAACTTATGTTATTCACTTTCCTGGTGCTGGGATAAAACAGTTAATATCCAGGCCTTAGAGAGGAAAAGCAATTTTGGCTGATAGTTTTCATAGGCCCCAGTCCCTGATTGCAAGCAGAAGTGGCATGGGGAATAGAGACCCTGGAGGGGAAAAGCGGCTTAACCCATGACATCTAGGAAGAACAGAAAAAAGGGAGAAGGAATATATATTTCCAGGTCACACTCCAGTGACATACTTTTCTGAATTAGTTCACTGATGAGTATGGGGGTCCTAAGATCAAATCAGCATTCACGAGCACCACGTGCAGAATGCACAAGACATTCTGAGTACACTGTAGATCTGATAGCATTTCCTATTTCACCAGTACAATGCCACAGACATATGCATATGTTTTTGTTGTTGCTGTTGTTTTTGTTGATTTAAGTGAAGCATGTGGTGTTTTTCCCCCACAATCTTTAACACCAAATTGTAATGTGTCTTACAATTTCTTAAGAAGGTATTTTGTACATCAGAATGTTAGTCTCTGAGTCCAGCATGGTGGTATATGCCTGTGATCCCAGCACTTAGAAGCCTAATGCCAAAGGATCTCCATGTGTTTGAGGACAGGATCAGCCTGGACTACTTAGACAGTTTGTCTCAAAAACATCGAAGAAAGATGTTAGTCTTCATTACAGGGACAGTTTTCATCAGTTCATTTAGGCTCCAGGCATCTTCCAGAACTCTTTCAAGGTTAAAATCTGAAACTATGAAAAATGTTTAATTTACATTTACCATTATTTGAGAATTAATCATTGTCATGTAATGTAAATTATATAAAATGTAAGTTTCATATATATTCCTCATAACATAACAATGAGGCTAAATATATAGTAGCAAGGTTGGAGGGCACAGGATGGTCATCCAGATTTTGGTTAATCATAGGACACTGGAGGGAAGGATTAGAAGAGAGGCCAATAAATTTTTAAGTGAACCAGAGAGAAGAAAAAATGTTTACACATGTGAAATTACCATAAAGTCAAGAAAAACAGTTGATGAAAGAGCTGAAGTAGATGCATAAAATAAAACAAAAAGAAAGGTTAGAGCTCACCAGTTAGCCCATACTGCTAGTGCTGCATGGAACATTCCCATGCATCCAGTTCTTCCTGTCCACTGTGTGAACCTTAGCCAGGATCCTACTCTTTTTCTGGCATTCACACAGGCCCTGAGTCCCTCCAGTGGAGGAAGGTAGGGGAAGATCTCAGACTTCTGTTACTAGCTGTGCAGTCCCAGAACAATGGAGGAAGAAAGAATCCTGAACTCAGACTCCTCCTGCAGGCTGTGCCATCTGCCTGTGTATTTCTTAGGGAGCCATTCCCACCTTCAACCTAAGGAAAGAGATTATTTATGTGCAGAGATGCTGTCTGCACATAATTATTACTTGGCTTTGCCAATGAGTGTACGAAATGCTGGTGAAACCTTCAGAGCCAGGCCCAGGTTTAAAACTTCACTCATCATCATTTTTTTTTCATGTTATGGTGCATAATTGATAAGCTAAATCAGGGATTTCTTTTAAGTTTTAGTAACTTTATCTTATCATTAGTCGACTTTCTCTGCAGGCACATCCGAAGCTTTTGGTTTTAATATTCACAATGTGAACATCTTAATATGAGGAAGGTATCCAGGAGGCTCCTTGCAGACTTAAATCCTAAGTGTGATTCGTTCATCTGCCTTTAAGGATCTTAGTTGTAGGATATAGAAACCAAGAAAACACTTTTACTCCTGTCTTATTTTGTTCCTTGTAAACCCTATGTAATATCCAGACAGAAAGGGTTCTTTCCAGTGAGATGACATGTAACTTTCTTAGCCTGCTGACTACAAAATATTTGCTGCACAATCAAAATGAACACCTCCGAAACACCTTAGAATATTTAATAAGAAGTTCTGTAAATGAATGACTATTAAAGGCCTATTTCTATGTGAGATTCACTAAATGAGGAAAGACTATCTGTTTCATTTAGAATCATGAACCCCTCTTAAAGGACTTGTTCAAAGATGGTATCTTTCAGTGAGTGGTAACATAAGCTTATATCACTTCATTTATTTATTTATTTTTCATTCTTGGTACTGGAGATTGAACTTAGGACCTTGCACTTGCCAGGCAGGCCCTTGAGCAACTGAGCTACCTCCCTGACCTAAGCCTATGTCATTTAAAGCATATTTTTAGGGCTGGAGATATAGCTCAGTAGAATAAGCACTTGCCTGGGTAGAGCAAGGTCCTGAGTTCAATCTCAGTACTGCAAAAACAAACAAAAAAATCCCACATTTTTAAATATTTAGATATGTGTATAACTGATAAGGCTTACTTTTAAGAAAATTAAATTGTTATGTTCAATCCCTAGTTCTTCCAAAAAATATAAAATAGAGAATATATTGTTATGATGCCATATAATGTATTTTTTTGTTTGTTTTTAGTACAGGGTCTACAGGGTCCTACTATGTAAATCAGATCCACAGTGACCCTCCTGTTTTCAGCCTCGTAAACATTGGGATTACAGGTATGCACCACCACCAGTCTCAATCACTGTCTCAGCACACCCTGGGGGTGCGGTGTGGCCCAGCACACCAGGGATCCAACTGTGGCCGCTGACCCTGCCTAAGAAGGCACTTTAGCCTGGTGAGCTTACTGGCCCGAAGCTCTGAAATGTATTATTGTCATTTCATAAATGAGGAAATTGAGGTTCCATGAAGCTGCAAAGTTGGTGCAAGTGTCCACAGCAGTGAGGTGGCAGAGTAGCGGTTCAAAGGGAGGGAAGCCCATCTGAGACAGTTCTCTGGCCAGTTACCACGGCCTCACAGCCAGCCTGAGGGTACAAAGGAATCCTGGTTTTCATTTGCCATCAGCCAACATCAGAGTGACTCAGTATCGGTTCTGTTGGCTCCAGGCGCCAATTTGGAAGGTGCTGATGAGCCATTTTTGTCTGTTAGCAGTCATGCAAGCACAACTAAGTAATAAAAATAGCCTCTAGTATGTCCTCCATCACAGTGTTTATTTATGAAATACTTGAAATGAGATGAGAGAAAGGAAGCAGAAAAGCAAGCACTTTAACAGAACCAAGGAAGGAACATTAAAGGGGAAGAAAACAATTCTAACATTCTATTAGGAATATAAATTTATATCATATTATATTAATGAAATTATATACAAATGATGAGACATCTCTGCATCCTTGAGGTACTCATTTCTTATTTTTTTTCCTGTATTTTAGTACAGGGTTTACAGGGTCCCACTATGTAAATCATATTTGTAGTGATTCTCCCATTTTTAGCCTCTAAAATGGTGAGATTACAGGTGCTGGTCACCACACCCAGTCTCAATCATGTCTCAGCGTGCCCCAGGGGTGGTGCTAGCCCAGCAATCAAGGGATCAAACCCCAGCCTCTGAGATCTGCCTAAACAGGTGCTTTAGTCTGCTGAGTTATGTGGCTGGTTCTCAAGGTAGCCATTCTGCATGCTAGATATCAAATAGGAGCCTGCAGTCTCACAAGTTGTCTGCAAAGTATGTGAAGTGTTTTTTTCTAAACATATTCAGTGCAGAAAGTTGACTGAACAAGATGTGTAAAGCCTTAATTACTGAAGGTTGCAAATTTGGGATGTTCCTCTTTGTATTTAAAATGATCTAAGGCCAGGCACTTTGGCACACACCAGAAATCCAAGCTACGTGAGAGGCTGAGGCAGAAGGATCACAAGATTAAAACCAGTTTAATCTGTCTTAAAATAAAGAGTAAAGATGAAGCTCAGTAATAGTGTGCTTGCTTAAAATGTGTGAGGCCCTGGTTGAATAAGAAAGAAAGACAGAAAGAAAGAAAGAAAGAAAGAAAGAAAGAAAGAAAGAAAGAAAGAAAGAAAGAAAGAAAGAAAGAGAAAGAATTAAGGAAGGAAGGCAGGAAGGAAGGAAGGGAAAGTATTTGTAATTAATGGGACAAAAGGACTGCTAGTTTTGAACATACCAGTTTAATATTTCTCTGACTAACTTGGAGTGGCAAATTTGTTTCCAAGTGTTTTTGCTTCAATTCTACAAACAGATTACAAACATGTACTGAAGTTAAAAATACAAAATGACAGAAAAGCAAAAACAAATTATAATAAAGAACATGGAGTTAGATGTTCAAAGAAGCTTATAAGAAAGTAATACAATGATATATATGATATAGTAGTCTAAAAGATGAAAGCAGATCACCTATGAAACAACTCAGTCACAAGTTTAACATCTTATTCTATTATGTGTATAACTGATAAGGATTACTATAATTACAAATGTTTATAAGCTCTGACAAACTTGGAAACATATGACCATCCACAAATCATATTTAAATCCTTACTAAAATACTATGTAACTTTTGTTTTTTAATAGTACATGTGTGAAGTGCATGGTGATTGTATTTATTGGATAAGTTAATACATATCTACAGTGGGGATTTTGTTTTCTGTCTGCTACTCTGTCTCTGTCTCTCTGTTCCTTCTGACCCTTGGCTCCCTTGTCATTTGTGCAAATTCTATTTTTTTTTCTTCAATTCTCTTTCCTCTCCACCCTTATTTTCTTCTTTATGCCATTTCTCTGTCTCCTATTTTCTCATCTATTTGAAAATCTCTGCCAACTTTTACTTTATCTACTTTCCATTTTGCTGTTTATTTACATATCCATTTTTAATTTTCTCATGTAATGTAAACTGAGATATTTAACTATGGATGTCTCAGATTTAACAAATATGGAAAACTGTGGATTTCCCCCAAAATTAAAAACAGCAAACCAGTTGACCCAGCAATTTCTATCCTACATATCTTCTGGAAAGACTTAAGGCCATCATATATGCATGCCCATGTTGATAACAGTAAAAAGACATAATACCTAAATCTTGAAAATGCCATATATGTATATCAACAGATGAATGGATATTGAAAATACAAAATTATATAAAATGCTATCTATTTATTTTGTATTTTGTGCTAGACACAGAGGTCACTCAAAGATGTAAATGACAGAGCATATAACAACGTAATATTATTGCCCCTCTAAAGTAAACATTGATATAAAAATAATTGCCTTAATCACCTTTCTCATTGATGAGACACATACCAGACACACAGTTTAACAGAAGAAAGGATTATTTTGGCTTACAGTGCCAGAGGTCTCAGGCCTTGCATGGGCCAGTTCCAGGGAAGAAACATCACAGAGGAAGGTGCTGGGAAGAGAGAAGCTGCTTGCATTCTTTTTTTTTTTTTTTTTTCTCTTGTGGAATTTGCTTCGTGATACTACCTATTTCTTTTTTTTCCATTTATTTTTATTTTATTAAAATACAAATGTCAATCAGACAGTTTCAAAACACCATAACCATACAGAGTCGATGAATTAATACATTGCAAACTGTTTTCATAACGTTTTGGTATTGTACAAGGTGCATACGTGATATTATATTTACAAGATTTTTTATAGCTGAATTATATCAAAAATTCAATAATTATTTACCTAGTGGATGACCATAGCACTAAAAGCTGACATAATATCCTGTCCAACCACCATTAGTGCAGATCTTGCCAATCATAGAATTATGTAGAAGCACAGCGTTATCTATCCCAACTGTACTGTCTATACACACACATCATGATTTTTTCTTTCTACAACCCTTCCTTTGTCTACACCTATCAAAAGTGGGCACTCCATTGACATTCAACTACCTTAGGTTCTTGAACTCGACACCACAATCCAACACAGTCCAGCATTCTGCAACCATAGGGAGTTATTCAAAGAAATTGTCGACCATATCCATTTACAGCTCAGCTTAATATTATGGGCTCACGATGTAGACTTCATTTTTATACTTTTGTACTTTTCTGCTGGATGGTTAAGACCTAGGTAGATCAAAACTTATATATCAACACATGAACTTTATATTTCCTATGTGGTCATTGAAGTCTTCTCAGGGTTTATCTTGTAGTCCTGTACATTATTCTGTAGTTCCTTTGTCTGTGTCATCCATGTGGATGAGTCACGGCCAATGCTTGACCAGATTGCTCTCTGTGAGGGCCTGAGAGAAAGTTTTCTCTTCATGTGACTCTCCCCAGGCACACTATAGAACTTCAATCTCTTTCCCCTGTGGCTCCTGCTTGCATTCTGACCGTCAGGAAGCAAGAGTTACTGTTGGGAGCCAAGCCAAGATGGCGCCCGCTCCTCGCTCCCCCGCCCATCGTGTCTGCAAAGATGGCGCCCATATCCGGCTTCCTGGTTCTTGTTGCTGTACCAACCTCTCCCTTATTTAGAATAAGCCCGCCATTGCTGTAAGATCTACCAATAGTAATCGGCCACGTGTATAATTATGAATGGTTTGTGAAATCTATATAGCTTGCTGTATCACGAGATCCGCCATGCTTGCACGGTAGGAACTGCGGATAGCGGACGCATGTAGAGGCTTGCATCACACCCGATAAATGCTTGCATGGTAGGAGCCGCGGGTAGCGGACGCATGTAGAGGCTTGCATCCCACTCGATAAAGGCTTGCTGAACCCGTTGCTGAGTGTCTGAGTGTCTTCTTCCGCGGGACGGGAGCGGCGCCGGACAAGTTACGTGAGAAGCATAGGAGGAATATACAGCCTTCTTGTTCATGACTTCAGTCAGCAGGCCCAGTGCCTGATAGCACATTCAGGAGCTAAATTCATTAGTGGATGAATCCAATAATGAGCACAGTGCTTCCATGATCAAACTGCTTCTCGAGCACATGAAACTTTGAGGGGGTTTCTTACTGAAACACTCCATCGCTGGCTTCTAAAAGACTTGAGTAAACCTTTCACAATGTGAAATGAAGTTACTTCACCTGTAGGAGTTACTAAAGTTCTAGCAATTTCAATATTGTTGAAATGTTTAAGTCCAAAGTCTCAGCTAATATGCAAGAAACCTCTTAGCTGTGAGCTCCAGTAAAGAAGAAGAAGAAGAAGAAGAAGAAGAAGAAGAAGAAGAAGAAGAAGAAGAAGAAGAAGAAGAAGAAGAAGAAGAAGAAGAAGAAGAAAAGAGAGAGAGAGAGAAAGAGAGAGAGATTAAATGCTTGCAATATACAATGACACTGAAATGACACTGAATAAGCAGTCCTATTACAAAGAGGGGAAAAAATAGGAAGACAGAAACAAATGGGATCAAAGAAGACTAAAATACACCGGAACAACAATTGAATCCTGAAGCTTTATTTCCAGCACTTGGAGCAGTTTATGTTGAGCAGGGAGCTCTGGAAGACTTGGACACAGGCACATCTATACCCTTGTTAGCTTGGCTGAGGTCCTCATTGCCCTCCCAGCTTTATTCTCACAGCTTCATGCATTGACCTATCAGAGGCATTCTGCCTCGACTCCCAAGCTTTCTTCTGAAATCTGGTTGGAAACCTCCCTGGTTCCACAACCCTTATATTCTGCATGCTCAAAAGCAAGCCGTGTGTGCATGATGGAAGATTTTCCAAACAGTCAAGCAGTAGCCATACTTCTTTGGATCATAGTTGCAGGATGTGATTCTGAGTTCCTAGATGGCTGAACTCTGGAAAATTTCTAAGTTGGCCTTTATGCTCTGGGCATCCTGTGACTCTCCTGGAAGCAAAATCTTTTAAATTTGCACCTTTGAACCTGGCAAAGTTGGAGTCATAGTGATTCTTAAGAGGCTCCAAAAGACATATCTTTTATTACCCTTATGTAAAGTACTTGGCTTCTTCTCCAGTGTTAATTTTTTCAGCAACTAATCTTTCCTGTGCTGCAATGTTGCAGGTGCTTCCTTTCTGTTGGAACTGCAGACTTCTGATAGCAGTTGTATGTGTTGTTTGCTCTTAACTCTCACTACAATTCTGGCTAAAAGCAACCAGCAATACTCATGCCACGGCCTGAAGAATAGGCTGTTGTGAAATTTCCTCTGCCAAGTTTATTACTCCACTACAAAAAGTCTTAGTGCCCAGCAAATTCTCAGGACTTAGGAAAAATACAGATAATTTTTTTCTGCCAGAACATAATACATGTGACCATGAGTTAAACTGCCAAAGGAATATGTTCCTGAGATCTCTTGAGTCTGGTGTTTGCCATCTGCATTTCTTTCAGTATTTTAAACGTCTGAGCTCTGACCATAATCTCTCACCAAGTTCATTTCATAGAACTGTAGAAGTTCTCTAGCCACCATCCACAAATCTTTCCACATTTTTACCACACAACAGTTCCAAGACATTTGAATCACATATTCAGGTAGTCATGGCAGCGATCCCCATTCCTTGGTTCCAAAAGTTGTCTTCTTCACTTGCCTTCTTGCTGAGATCCAATACAAACACCTGCAACTTAGTGATGAGGGGCTTTACTTCTATCCAGTGTTGGAGACCACAAGCCTCATGTGGCAGAAATGGCACGGATAGACCTGGGCAGAGGAGAGCTGTGTGCATCATGGTGGTTAAGAAGCACAGAAAGAAAAGGAAAGAGCTAAAGACCCTTCCATGTCATAATCTTAGGGGTTCACCTTCAACCAGGCCCTGCCTGCTAATGGTGCAATGAAATACTGAACTCATTAGTGGGTGAATTCACCAATGAGTAGAAGGTCACAATAAACAAATTAACCTTCAAATACATGAGATTTTTAAGGGACTTTTAAGATCCATACTATCACTGTAATAATGGCACAAGTCTTTTCTTCAAAATAGCAAGCAAAGAATAATTTAATTGGTTAGATTAATTTCATTATCCATACATGACTTATTTACTAGCAATTGTCAGTTATACAAAGTAAACCTTTATATTAAGCATCATAAGGAAACATTCACTGTAATTCTTTCCTTTTTTCTTTAATAATAAATTATCATGTATGAAAATGCCTATGTAGCATGGCTATCCATTGACAGGTCACAAAACAGCATAGATATTTTACCCAAAAATTTGATTATCTGTACATTTCTCATGAATTATGTGTGCAGACATTTATGACATTATAAAAACTTTATAAACATACATTAAACAAAGTTTTTAAAAATGAGTACTGTAGTCATGAGGCTTCTGTTAACAGTTTGATAAATATGACCAGAAATACAGGATTTCAAAAGGCAAATAGTGTAATGTAAACATGCTTCTTTACTATATCCAAAAGTAAATCTTGGAGAGAAAAGCCTGTAGGAGGCAAGTTAGCTCATGTGGCTCCTTTGCTCCTCAAGATTTTCCATAGTGCCACGAGCCAGTGCCTGGGGAGGTAACCTACTATTACCTCTGGGTGTCCCCTTCCTGAGAGTATGCCTATATTGCAGGATGAGGTTTTGAGTGTCATTTTTACTTTTTTAAATTTTTTTTCAGCAAATGTTAGCTATATTTTATTATGAACTGCAGTCATCAAGCTGTACCTCATTGAACTTTCTTTTTATTTTTTCTTTTTATTTTATTGAAGTACAAATATCAATGAGACAGTTTTAAGATACCTTGACAAGATGGATTTCATAAATTAATACATTTCAAACTGTTTTCATAATGTTTTGGTATCATAGAAGGTGCATACATGATATTATACTTACAGACATTATTATAGCATATGTCTCTTATCAGTAAATGAAGAGTTTAGCTGTTTGCGTATCTTATTTTTTATACCTGAATTACATTAAAGATTCAATAATTACTACTTTCTACCTTGTTATTTTCCTAGTGGTTGTCCATAGTCCTAGAAGCCGACATAATATCCTGTCCAACCACCATTAGTACAAATCTTGCCTCTCAGAATTATGTAGAAGCACGGTGTATCTCGCCCAACTGTACTGTCCATACACTCACATCATGATTCTTCCTTTCTATAGCCCTTCCTTTGTTTACACCTGTCAAAGATGGGCACTCCATTGTCATTCAACTAATTTAGGTGCCTGAACTCAAGGATACAATCCATTACAGTCCAGCATTCCATAACAGTAGTGAGTTATCCAAAGAAGTTGTCGACCATAGCCATTTACAGCTCAACTTATTATTATGGCCCCGTGCTGTATACTTCATTTTTATACTTTTCTGCTGGATGGTTAAGACCTAGATAGAGCAAGACCTATATACCCACACATATACTTTTTGTTTCTTATGAAGTCAGTGAAATTCCCTCAGGGTTTATCTTGTAGTCCTGTACCTTATTCTGTAGATCCGTTGTCTGTGTCATCCATGTGGATGAGTCACGTCCAATGCTTGATCAGTTTGCTCTCTGTGAGAGCCTGTCATATTTATTATCATGGAGTATATTTATATCAGCAAGACAGAGAAAGTTTTAAGTAAACTCATCCATTATTTTTACTTTAGTGTAACTAAGCTGAGAGTGTCTGATAAAATTAATCAACTTCAAAGGGGGATGAACATAAAATATTGTTAAGATTTCAAAGAGAGGTCTACCTGTGCCAGGAGATGGAAGCCAAATCATCAAGGAATTTTCAAGTAAAATAATGGCTAGCAAAATATAAAAATATAACTTTAGTGTCTACAGAATGAAACAATGAAAAGAAAATCTTTGTGAAGTGCTTTGACTCCGTTAGAAGTTTTCTTTTACAAAGTTTGTGAATTTCATTAGTAGAAGCATGAAAGTACAGAAAGATATTTACAGAAGATTTTAAAAGCTCCAAAACAATTGTTGAGCTTATGAAAATTTTAGGAAAGTACTTATTCAAGAAATCTGAAATGTTAAACTCAAAGAAAGGAATCATTTAATTTATTTAAGAGTTACTAATTAAAAGCATAATATGATAAGCTGGGCATGGTAGTGTGTGCCTGTAATCACCGTGTCCAGAGGCTGAGACAGGAGAATCATTGTGAGTTTGACATCAGTCCAGCCTTCAAAGTGAGCTCAAGCCCATCCTGAACTGCATAACAAGGTCCTGTCTCAAAAGATAAAAAGCATACTATGAAGACATAACTATATATTAGTTATGTCTTCATATATATATTTAAGGTATATATATATATATATATATATATGAAATTACACAAAATATTAATTACACAGGACCATATTCTTTACAATAATAGAATATTTTAAAATTCTATTTAGTTCTGTTTTAGTTCAAATGCTAGTACAAATTTTGAAATATATTAATATAATATTAAAAAAGCCTATTTACTAAATTGACCAGGAAATATTTGCTTTGAGAATCTGAAAGAGAAAAGTGGAGTCTGAAGGGTAAAATACAAAATGGTAAAAGGAAATGAACTTATTCAAAAGGAAACAGTCACTCAGTTGAGGAGAAGGACAGGAGAGGGAGTGTGGGAAAGAGATGTACCTATGTATGTAAGCAGGATGGTTTGGATACCTGTACTGTGCATTTCTGCTGGTCTATGGAAAGGAGCAGATAATACTAAATTTGTTTTATCTTCTTTTTTCAATTGTTTGTAGTTTTTTTCTTCTTGCTTGCTTATACATTTCTTTCGTTCTTTTTTTTTTTTTGCTTTAAATACTTTATTTAACTGAAATTGACTTACATTTGTTTTTGAAGTGACTTCCATTTATTTTGGTACATCTTTTCCTCATAATGATTTATGGGATCCTCAAGCCAATATAAATATTTCATAAGTGTTTGAATATTTGTGTATACACCTGCACAATACCTCAGCAATATCTTTCAGCAGGAAAAACATTGATGAGTAAAGACTAGACACAATTACTAGATACAGTGAAAAATCTGTTGCACATATTTCTGAATTAAGAAGACACCACATACCTGTTCAACTAAGAAAAACACCCTTACAACACATGATAATTTTATTTTTACGTAGGAGCTAGAACACTTAAGCTGCCAAGTAGGTATTGAATGGCAGAGTAACATCCCCAATCTATGCCATGAACTCATAAAGAATAGGTTCCAACAACTCAGGTTCCTTTTAATCAGTTCTCACAAAGTGTGTTTCTCTGAGAGGGGCATGATGGCACCTCAGCTGAACCCAGGTACACTTATTTTTAGCTTTCTTCTTTTTCTGATCATTTTCCTTGACATGTTTCCAGAAGCTATCATGACTTTTTTTTTTTTTTTGTCTTTTTGAGACAGGGTCTCACTATGCAGTTCAGGCTGGCCTTAAGCTCACTTTGTAGCTCAGGTTGGTCTCGAACTCATACCAATCCTCCTGCCTCAGCCTCCCGAGTGCTGGGATTACAGGCGTGCGCCACCACGCCCGGCTATCATGACTTTTTGAGTGTTTAATATGCTTAATATGCACATTAACCCTCTTGGCAAATATCTTGCCCTTAATTTGCTTATTTGTAACAATGCCAACAGTATGCTGGGTAACGTTGTAGACTCTTCCCATTTTGCTATCGTAACATGTATGAGGCATTCCTTTTTGCACAGTACCCATTTCCTTGATGTCTACAATATCACCCTTTGTGTAGATTCACCTGTATGTGGGCAAAGGAACAACCCCAGGTTTTTAAAAAGGCCTGGAGAACATATACCAGGTTCCCCTCCTGCAGTCCTTTGTGTTAGTCATTTTGGAAAATTACTGGAAGATGGTGGTTCTGAGTGAAAGGCTCTTTTTCTTTCTTTTTCCAATTTTGCATGCATCTATCTGGTAATATGAATAACTGGTTGGAAGATAAAACTATGTTACAACAAATACTATGAAATTTATATTACTTTGTTAAGTGAAAATCTGTATTATTTGTAATATTTTTCTGTTTTAATTCTAATTTATATTGTCTTTAAAAAATAAAAATAAATAAAAACCTGTTAGTGATATGCTCAATTCTTTTTTAGTTTCCTTAAAAATCAAGGAGCCAAGTAGTACCATAAAAGACTAGCAAATAACATGCAGTGTTTGTCCAGATTCAGAGCAGTACTTTGTGCAGTGAGCTTGCACCTTACCATTAGGAGGTTAGCTCTTTCCTGTCTGACTTAGGGGAACTGAGACTACTTGCTTCATGTTATATAGGTGACAGTACAGCAACATTGTCTAAAAGCATTAGTTCAATTGCTTGAATTATTCATTATTTGCTCACATCTTACACCTTTCTCTGATTTTATTTTATTTCATTTCAGGAAATGCACTTTGGTATACATCCTACCAAACTGTTCTCTGGTATGGCAAAATGCAAGAGAATCACACCAAATGTGACACAAGCTCTTCTGCAGGGTCTCCATCCTCAGGATGGTAACAACCTCAGTGCAGACTCTCAGTTTCTCTTCCCTATTCCATTGCAATAATCTGGTTCTCTTCTGACCTGGCATTCTTCCCCCCTCTGATGGCTGCCACATAGACTGTTCAAATTAGAAATTTAGTTGTCACTCACTTTTAATACTTTCTAAGTCATTGCTCATAACTGAAAATGAAATACAAACAGTTACATTTACAGGGTAGGATAAGGCCTGCCTAACTCCTCAGCATCATCTACATCCTTCTCCTGTGCTCATGCTGCTTTGGAGTCCTCTAAAAACAGTAAGGCAGACGTTTCCTGGGCTGAATCAGTTGTTTCTCTTTGCTGCTTGGTGAAAGTTTATGCTTCTTTCAAATTAAAATGGGAACTTTCTCCTGCTGGACTGAGAAACCCCCTTAAGCACTCTTTTCCTCCCTTTCCTTCATATCTTGCATGTTATTCTGTTAGAGTATCAGTCATCATTTGGAGCATTTTTCTAATTCAGTTCTTTCATGCAGAGGTTTTCACAATTGCTTGCTGAAAGAAAGAATAGATGAAAAATTTATAGATGCTTAATAAATATTAAAAAATCCACCTGAATATTTTATAGATATCTTTCTGCCAGGCTACTAGAAGCCCTTCAGAAGAATCCAGGAAGTAATTTACAACTACATATGGCTCTAAATTGCATAACCAGAGTGTTATCCTATAATGAAAATTTCTCCGAAGAAAATTGACAATGGAAAATGCAGTCTGCCTTGAAATCATTTTAAAAATTAATGATTATGTTCCTTTTATTACACTTGTGAGAAAAATCAAGCTTGAGAAGTAAATGGCATTAGCTACACTTTAGATAAAATACAGTGGAACAAAACTAAAGCAAAGTACATAGCTACAAAATATGTCTTTATAATTCTAAACACGGCAAGGTCTTTGGTAGGAAAGCTAATAAATCAAAATGAAAACATTGGGCCCGAGAGATGGCCCAGTGGAATAAGTGCTTCCCTGGCAAGCAAAAGGGCCTAAGTTCAATCCCTGGTTCCACAAAAAAAAAAAAAAAAAAATGTTCTTAAATTATTTTTTTCACCTAATGCATTCATTTAGTCATGGAATAATAAATATTTATTATGCTTATGTTTAAGTTACCATGCTAGGTTAAATGTGTATAAAAATTCAAACATATGGATTTTGTACTTCAATTATTCATGTTTAGCCACTTACCTATATTCTTTCCCTCCTCTCCCATTAATCTTTCTCTTTTCCTAAAAAGACCACAATGAATGCGGGCAATAGGCTTCAGTTAAGTTCTCTAAATGAAAGGAGTGATTCCTTTTTTTTTTTTTTTCAGAACCAGGGATTGAACTCAGGCCCTTGCACTTGCCAGGGAAGTGCCTATTCCACTAAGCCATCTCCTCCGTCCCTAAATGAAAGGAGTGATGAGGACATTGACTGCTAGACTGGAAATTCTTACAGTCATGTTGATGGCCAAATACTCTGTATCTTAGCTTTCAGGCCTTAATAATTTCATCATTCTAGGCTTTGGGTCTAATGTTGAAGTCACAATGATCTCTTCTTCTCTCTGTGTCAGGCCACTTTGAGAAAGCATAATGTAAATTATTTATTTAAAAACATGGGACTTATATTCAAGACAGCTTAGTATGAATTTCTGCTTAATAAGTGTATGACTGGGCTAGCAAGATAGCTCAGTAGACTAAATGACTGCTTAGGCATGTGCAGGGACCAGGGTTTGATCTCCAGTACCACTCGCTGCACTGACCCTGCCCCCAGGTACACTAAGCTGGCCACCAAGACCGGCACATGCCTATAACCCCAGTGCTGGAGTGGCTGGAAACAGGAGCATCATTAGGAGTCTGAGTTGCATAGTGAGACCCTGTACCAAATACATAAAAAAATCAATCTAAGTTCAAAAGTGATGTAATACTTTTTGATTTATTATGGTTAAGATCAATAGTATAAATATAAACCTATGTCATGTCTGTTAAAATCTTGTTGCTATTTTTAGGTATGATTGAAAGCTTTACTAGCCCAATAATTGTGCAGACATCATAGAAATCACTTTTCCCTGGGCACATGCTGTCTAGGTCCTCCCTTTTATGCACTGCCTGAACACTTTGCCTGCTCAACAGTGATGTTAGAACTTTCTCCTTCATTTGTACACCTTGCCACATTGCTCAGCAATAAGATTTGGTATGGAGCAGTGGGGAAGAAACCCAAAGCTATGTAAAATGAGGCCTACTCTGAATTAAATTGTTGTGCTCAAAAAATACAGAATGAGTCAGACCATGCCTAATTCCACAGGAAAGAGATTCGTTGCAGTAGAAAACATGTGGAGTTGATTTCTTTAAAAAGGAAATATTAACATCTTGAGTTCTACACAAAGACTTCTATTCCTTAGAGTTTGTTGGATCATTGCCTGAGCCCCACAATAACTTTGCATAAATGTAGTAGGAACATTAAAAAAGGTCAATTCAAGGATGACTGTTGTCACAGTGAATGATTGTGCTTTATATGCTTTCTTAAACTTGTCCCATGTCAGTATTCTCTGCTGATATGGGGTCTAGGGATCTGAGGAAATTCAATGAGAAGTGATATTTAGAACTTTCTCAAGTTCTATTTTGGCTGAAATTTGGAACATGATTTTAGAATAACGTATTCTTAAATTAAGTCAAAAGAATAAGCTTCTTTAAACAACGTGGAAATCAGATGTCCTTTGTATAACATCTTTGGGTTAATTTAGTGTCTCTGTTGACTGTTAATTGTTTTGTCATTTGGGACTTGAGTTTACTTTGAAGTTTGCTTTTTGTGATAGTTCTCATAATTGATTTTTTATATTTATGTAGATATTTGTCTTTATTTGTATTTCCTTTTGTGTCTGATACATGAAGAATAGAATTTGTTTTTGTCAACTAATGACTGAGCCTGATGATAGACTCAATCCTAATGCTCTCTTCTACTCCACCTTATGCTCTAGGCTTTTTGTTTCTTTCTAACCTTTAAGTACCATTTGTTAGCTACTATCTTCTGGGCAGTGTGTGTGTGTGTGTGTGTGTGTGTGTGTGTGTGTGTGTGTGTGTGTGTGCATGTGTGTTATTGATTTGAACAATCTAGTGCAGATGATTGATGGTAATAGGATCTTCATAGACAGTACACTGAAACATAAATGAATCAGGATTTGAGGGATAACCATAGCAGGTCCACTATGTACTAACTTAATTGACTTAGAAAAAATATGTGAGAAGATTACACATGACCTTATTTCGTAGCTTTTTCAGAGTTTCTAAAGAACTTGGCAATGTGATACATCCAAGATAGTAGTTAATTTTTTTTATAACCAAGAAATCAGGAAAATCTTGAGTGACCATAGACTGATGAACATATAAAAAAAATATAGCACATACATACAGGTTGGGACAGGTGATTATTATCTAAAGGGAAATCAGGTAGACATAAAATACAAGTACTGTCTGATTTCGTTCATGTAAAATCTAAAGCTTTGACTTTACAAAAGTGAAGAATAGGATAGTGGCTATTGCAGACTAAAACAACCAAACTCATTTTACAGTTCTAATTATATTTTTAGTGGATTTATGTGTGGGCACATTTCTCTCTTTTTTGTGGTAATTTAGGCATCTGTCTTAAGTACTGGGTATAGATGTGCAGCCTGCTAATACACCATGGTGTATTTTCTGGTCTCTCCCTGAACTCATGTCCAAAATCGACTTCTCCGCTTTTTTCTTAACCTCAAGGTGAAACTCTGTGTAAACAGAACATGGTTGGAAGTGATGTTTACTGCTCTTGGGTAGGTACTAGATTCCTCTAATCATCTTATAACATATCATCTTCTCCATCTACATTCAGTTATAATGATGCTGTAAAACATTTTGAGCTCTTAAAAGGTCATAGATTGTGTGCACCTTAAAGAGCCACAACCCAGACTCTATACAGTAGCCCTCCCTGAACTGTGTGGGACACTGCTTCCCACACTGAATAGTGAAGCTCTACCTCCCTTGTGCCAGAACATATGAAGACAGGGCTTTTAGAGAGTAAATTAAAGAAAATCTAAGAAGCTAAATAAGTAGTAATATGAAAAGATCAGCTATCTATAGAATAGAAAAAAAATATAGAAAGTAATTTCCCAGTTCACCATTGTGAATATGGCTTTAATGTGATGAAATGATGAGGTTGGTTACCATAAAAGGAAAGAAGGAAGAAAGAAGGACAAAAAGAACAAAAGAAAGAAAAAAGAAAGAAAGGAAACATGCCCTACTTCCATCACTGAAGGCATAGAAAAATGGGTATATCCAGGAGAGAGACCTTGTCATGGAGTGAATTGGCCTAAATTTTGTTCCTGGGCTTCTAACATCCAGAATGGTGAGAAAACAAATTCTTATTGTTTAATTCACCCATTCGATGGTACTGATTTGGCTGCTCAAGCTCACTGATTCATATTCTCACAGTGCTAATCTGTTCTGGACCCTGACCTGAACAGACAATGAAGCTCAATCACATGAAGCCAGTAAGGCGTGGAGTCACTAAAGTAACTGCTGTGACTAATGTGACAACAGAAGAAAATACGTGGGAAGATACGAACAGAAGAGCAAATCACACCTCTGTGTTTCCACTATTTTAACAAGATATAAAACCTACTGAAGAAAAGATTTATTACAGAATTTAAATATACATTCAGGTTCCCTGACAAAGAAGGTAGTTGTTATGGGGCTGGGTAGATAACTCCTGCATTAGGCTAAGCAGGTGCTTTAATGCACTGAGCTATCTAACTGGCCACCCCACACCAGACTTTTTTCTCTACTTTCTGGAGTATTTCCTCAAGCTGATCTCCACAATTATTTAAAGCAGCCTTTCTACACGTTGATTATATTGATTTAAAAAAAACATGACATTTTTTGAGATAGACTTTTCCACATAACTAGATAGGCTCAAACTTCTACATTGCCAAGACAGCCATTGAATTTGTAATACTCCGCCCTTCACTTTCCATGTGCTGGGTTTGCAGGTGTGCACAGGTAGGCTGCCTAATTTGAAGCACCTATGTATCAGTAGTATTTTTTTAGACATTGTTATAAATAGTAAGCTAATAAACAATTCATAATAGTTACATAACATTCATACAATGCAAGTAAAGTTTTCTCAAAAAAATTCACCGTATTGGTATTTACTTAGAATTCATTACATTTGGGGTTATAGCAATAAATGAATTTTTTTTTCAAGAGAAAGTGATCCAAGTGTGTGTAAGATTCCAATTTTAAGCCCCACACATGGGGAGCGCTGAGAAGGTAATTGAGATTGGGCGTGGTGGCATGAGCCTGTAATCCCAGCGTTTGGGAGGCTAAAAACAGGAGAATCACAACAAGTCCAATCGATGTAGTAAAACCCTGTAGACCTTGTCCTAAATACAGAAAGAAAAAAATCAATTCTAACCTTGGAGTCCATAGTTATATGAGAGAAATGGACCTCAGGATAAATAATCCCATAGTATTATCTAATGTTAGGAATTAAAGGAAAAATTTTGATGCATATGTCCATGACCTCAAAAAGTAGTGTTTTACTTGTATTTATAATAAGATGAAAAAAACATAGTACAGGTTTTCAAAAGTCTTCACCTGAGATTTCTGTTCAAGTTAATATTGAAAACCAACTGAGGGGCTGGAGAGAGCTCAGCAGAATAAGCAGCTGCTCAGGCAAGCTTGTGCAATCAGAGGGACTGGTTGGATCCATAGCACCACATACCCCACCAGCCCCGCCCCTAGCATGGGCTGAGTTGGCCACAAAAAAAAAAAAAAAAAAAAAAAAAGAAAAAAGAAATGAAAAACAATTGAACTTTTCATTTGAGTAAAAACAAAAAAATATGTCTTAAAATTCGTTGTAGTATTTCTGGAAGCATTAGCAATTTCAGCCTTAAGTTTTGTTATTTATACATATGTGGGTCTCTGGAGCTTACTGAAATATTAAAGCATTATTATTTTATCTAATAATGGTTCAATGTAATAAGTAAACTACAAAGTACATTTCAAAATTTCTTAAATTATGTGACTCCTACACACTAAATTTATATGATGTGCCCATGTTTTTCTTTGAAATATAGATTAATATTGAAGCATGACTTCAAAAAGAATTATCTAGCACCTCTTGAGAAGAATGGTTATTGATACCTTTTCCTCATATGGTATACATTACAGAGTTTTAAACTGATATTGTAACGATTATTACCATGCATATCATAAGAAGATTATCATTTAAATAATAAAGGTTTTGAAATACTTCAATAAAGCATATTATCTGTAATCCAGCAGCATTACAACATCCATAATTATTTTTCAGGATAACTGAAATAAAGCAAAAATGTTTCCTAATTCTGAGCAATGTAAATTCCTTGTTTATTTTTCCAGGTTGACCTATACCATTGATATGATATCTAGTACCATGCAATTATTGTGAATAGTAAAAATCATGTTTAATTATTTTAGAATGTTTAGTATACACAATGATATAAATGAAATTGAAGAAATAAACAATAGCTTATTTTTAATGGAAAAATAAGTGTGATCAGTATTGTGCAGTTTTGCAAGATTTTGTGAGATTTGAATATCAATTATAGAGTTTTATCTTCCTTAGTACTCTATGAGAAGGTTTTAAAAATACAGTAAAATTTCTTTTGCACCAAACAGTAAATCCTGGGAAAAATAATAAAGTAGGAATAGAACTAGTTTTAAATCTCCTAATTTATGAAAAAAATCCCATTAGATTTTGGCAAAAGTCAGATCTAGAAAATTGTGCAGAAACTCATAAAGTATCTTTCTACACAAGTGAGGGTTCTTTCATATGTATTTCCAAATAGTATTAGTTTACCTTTTCTAAATTTCACTGCAATTGTACCACTAAAGAAAATGTTGCATTTGACCTGTGCTCTTCAAAGTAATTCATACAATATAAAAACCAAATTATGTTTTTTCTATATTCTTAGGTGAAAATTTTAAAAAGACAAAAAATTCCTAAGGTGTTCAATTTTATGCTCTTCCCAAATCTTTGATGTGCAGAGTCCTCCATATTTTCTTCTCTACTTACTCAACAAAACATTTAGAAATGTTTTATTGTTGAATTGACTTTTCCCATATGTAAAAAAAATGGTCAGGAGTTAAAGGAAAATACTCTGACCCCAGATCTTTTTGGACACACAAGAAGTTTCCCTTACTCACTTCAGTTCTGTAGACATTTTAATCAAGGCATTCATTCCTATTAATACATCCTTGGTCCTCAGCCCATCAACTTGAGCATGACTGAGTGGGTCTCAGAGCATTTGATTTTGTAATTAGGAAGAGACACATTATCTTTAGAAAGGCAGTGATTTTCAGAATCATCTTCACATCTGCTATTCTCCCTGCTTGTACCAGACACCACAAGGAATTAAAATCTCCCACACTTGAGGTCCCCTGTGGCAATTCAGACTTGATATGCTAAAAAATAATAATAATAATAATCCTATCTGATTGTACTCAAATCTGGTTTATTTCTGGGGCTCCTTTTCTCAGAAAGGATACCATCAAGTTATACAAATTGGAAAGATGTTTCCTCTTTCTCTTTTTTTTCCAGTTTCCCAAACATTACAATCATTTGTTGAACTCTAGCTCCTCCATGGTGCGTACTTCGTGAGTTCTAGGGATGTTCTATCTCAAAGCAGTTCAAATTGATTATTTTTGGAGGGGAGGAGAAAACAAATTTATTTTTCTATACTAAGAACAGACACACCCAGTGAATAAAGTCATATGCTTTGTCTTTATTTTAAAATCTCATCAAACAGAGATTGCTATTAACATTTGCTATTAAAAATATTTGAGTGGAATGATTGAAAATAAAGATGAGAAATGCTACCTGAAATACAGGAAGAATTTATAAATAAACTCTTCTGTTATTTACTTCTACCATCTCGGTCAAGGTTACTATAATTTCATGCCTTGAATCTTTCAGAAATATTTCTCTTATATTCTTTTATCAATTACATCTGCCATTTACTCTTTCCTGCATCATTAAAGTTCCACTTCTTTACTGAGTCTTTTATGCATAGAGTTTCCCTTTGCTCTTAAAGCACTAACCAGA
>PVKA01014231.1:24986-53059 GCA_004027165.1 Ctenomys sociabilis
AAAAAAAAAAAAAAAAAAAAAAAAAAAAAAAAAAAAAAAAAAAAAAAAAAAAAAAAAAAAAAAAAAAAAAAAAAAAGCACTAACCAAATTCTTCACAGGACTTGTTAGAGCTATTTCTTTTCTTTCATGTTTTGTTTTTGTTTGTTTCTTAAAGTTACAAGTTGTTTATTTCTAGCATTTCCAATTATTATTTTTGCCTTGTGGCTGACTATGGGTAACTGAAACCATAGAAACCAAAACCACAGAGGAGGGGTTATTATAAAGGCAGTTAAATATTCTCCAAGAATAAAACTATTATCAATAGATATGGCTTCTTCTAAATATTACTTGGTTCAAAAGTTAACCATCTTGTGTTTTAGACCAAGATCTGTTTCTTGAAAGCAGTGCAGTGTCTTTGTTTCTTTCCTCTTTATTCCTGGTGCTCAGTATTCTGCCACACACATGGTAAGCACATGACAAATATCTTCTTAAGCAAATGAAAGAAGCAAATGAGTCAGTCATGCTGCACTTTATTCTTCAGCGTCTTTTAGTGACTTTGGAAGAAGCCACAGATCTTTTTAGTGATTTTGGAAGAAAACCAAAAGCCTTTTCATGTTCTTTTGAGTCTTTCATGATCTTGGTTTCTGCCTCCTTTCAACTTATTTTGGAATACTTCCTCATCTGTGTGCACTGTTTTCTTTCTTTTTTGTTTTTAGAAATATATAATCATATTCCTTTGCCTCAGGAAGTCATCTGCATTCATTTTATTAATTATATTCTACCTATACTGTACATAAGCATAATTTATGAATTTGACTTGGTTTAAGTGACATTTTTTCAAAGAGGCAATCATTTTCTTTCATATATGTAGTACAGGGTCTTACTACACAGATCAGACTCATAGTGATCCTCCTGTTTTCAGCCTTCCAAACACTGGAATTACAGGTGCAAACCATTGTGCCCAGTCTCAATTGCTGTCTCAGGGTGCCTCGAGGTCATGGCAAGCACTGCTTGTGGTGCTAGGGATCAAAACCCTAGCTCTGCCTACACAGGCGCTTTAATCTGCTGAGTTAGCTGGCTGGTCATCAAAGAGGCAATCTTTATCATTCTATTTTAACATATCTAACCCACCTTTATTATTATTTTTCTGTATAATTCATTTCTGTAATATTTATTTATTTGGAAATGAACTTTTTTTAGCAGGAATCTGAGTAGGTGGTTTTAAATTCTAGCCAAGAAGTCTGAAATGGGCTTCAGAAGAACAGCCAAATGGTACTTAGGGTAAGAATTACCTGTAATGAAGAACAAGAAGGAATGGCTCATGAAAGGATAAAATAAAACAAATAATCTCGTAATATTTCTCATAAGAAGTGCAAAGTTGAAACCAGTGCTCATGTATTTCATTCTTTCCACAATTCTGGCCACAAATTCAATTGGAGAAGAACAGAATCAAGTTTTCCCATCAGGTCAACATTGAACCTAACCATTGAATTTGATTTGGTTCTCTTTAAACTCAATGTGCACTCTGAATATTTAAAAAAGTTAAGTTTGTGAACTCAGGTACCACTGCAATGTGTCCCAGAGCAGAGTTATCACATGAAGACACCATCAAACATTAATTAATTAATTAATTAATTTTTTTTCAAGAACCAGGGATTGAACTCAGGCCCTTGCCCTTGCCAGGGAAGAGCTTATTCTACTAAGCCATCTCCCGGCCCACCATCAAACTTTGGATGAACTTTATTGTCTAGCTAAATATCAATATAGCATATTTTAGTATTGTTCATTTAATCATGCTTATTATGTTTGACATTTCATTTTTTTCCAGTGAATATTCTTTAAGATGGGCATTTCTCATTGTGAACAGTTTATACAGATCTCAAATTCCTTTAGAGGTAAAACTTGCATTATTGCCCTGATAAAACTGTGCATGCATGTATGATATATTTTCTATTATATTTTGCCTTACAGTTAAATTTTATTTATTTATTTATTTATTTATTTATTCTGTATTTTAGAGAAGGATATACAAGGAGTTTTGGGTCTCACTACTAGATCGGACTTGTAATGATTTTCCTTTCTACAGCCTCCCAAGTGCTGGAATTACAGGCATGCGCCACCTTGCCCAGTCTCAATTGCCATCTCAGCATGCACTGGGGGCAAGGCTGGCATGGCATCCTGGGGATCAAACCCTGGCTTCTGTGCTCTGCTGAAGCATGTGCTTTAGTTCGCTGAACTCCTTGAAGTTAAAATTTAAAACCATACACAATGTTCTTTAATAGAAAATTGAATTAGAATTTATTTAAACATTTTGTACTAAACATTTTCACCACCAAAATACAATGCCTAATAATAGTAGGAATTTAAAGGAGGAGAGATTTCATTTGGCTCATGATCGGCTGGCTTCAGGGAAGGGATGTCACAGTGAAGAGAGCTGGTAGAACAAGGTTGCTTGGGTTTTGGTGGCTGGGAAGCAGAGCAGAGGAACAAAACCATACAGGAATGGTCTGGGAACTAGACACAGATCCCAAGATCATCCTCCATCACTCACCAAAACACATGCTCTGCCAAGCCTGAGGCAGATCTTACAGCTAATCAAATTCATCCTTCACAGTGTATCATGTATCTGACCATGAATTAATGAACAATGAAATGTGAAGTACTGGAAGATAAGTAGAATCTTTTTCTATTCTCCACTAAGTAGTGGAAATCAATTTATTGTCTTTATTGAATTAAGAATTTTGTAAAAATTAGAATTTTTGAAAATGATTTTGAGAAATATGTCTATCACGGAAACAATACATATGTTAAGGTAAGCTTCATGGTAGAGTATGCTGTTGTTATATAAACACATAGGGAATTAAGTCCATTGGATATCTTGATGGACTCCAGAGGAAAGGATCAAGAGTTTGCCTTCTACTTTAAATACCATGGTAATGAGAGTAGGTGATAAACTGAAAGTATGTAAAGAGTCATGAGTCCACTGCATTGTTTGCACCTCATGCCTGGGTATCTTTCTTGCATGTGGTACAGTTTCAGTCCAGTGTATCTGGAGTGCTGGCCAATTAAATCCATGGTCATGTGTCCTCCTTCAGTGTTGAAAGAATGGAATGATGTTCATAGTTAATGTGACTTTAACTTTTCTGCTAATACTGGAATGTATTTGTTGAATGTCAAGAACTGTGTTTTTTAGAAGAGCAAATCATAGTTAATTAAGTTTTACTGTCCTGTAATTCATGTCACTGCAAAGAGCATTATTTAAGGATAACTCTCATAATTCACATAGCCAGCAGAAAGCTATTTAAAAAAAAGATAAACTTTATTGTTTATGTGTTCCAAAAACAAAATAATTTATATAACCAGGCATAGCTAATTCTGAAAAGATGAATTGAAATATCAACTGAAGTTTTCAAGGACAAGATGTGTAATTATTTCTGAAGGCAAAATCTGTTATACATTTTCTGCTGCTGTTACCAAGTAGAGACATATCTTTAAATTGCAATAGCACTTTAAATTGCAAAGTACACCTGATGTTGTCATCAGTTTTTCAATATTCAATGACTGTTATTTTAATTTTTTTAATTCATGTATTTTGAATAAAGTCTCTATGCAGCTTGGACTCGTAGTGATTCAGCCTCCTCAGCGCTGGAATTACAGGTATGTGCCACCATACCTGGACTCTGTCACCGGATCAGTGTGCATGGGGGTAGGACTGGTGCAGCATGTGGTACTGAGGGTCGAGCCCTGGTCCCTGTGACAGCCTAATCAGGCGCTCAGTCCACTGAGCTATCTCCCTGGCCATCAGTAACTTAAAAAAATAAATTTTCTATCTTCCCTTCATGCACATCTTCCAAAAAAAATGTAATTTTTGCAAAATTGTATTCAAATGACTGTGACAAAAATGGTACTGATTATACAGAATATTTAGTTTGTATTTAAAATAAAACATTGGATAAAAACTTTACAAATAAGTTGTTCACATTTCATTCCATTTCATTCCACTGGACGCTTAGAAACTACTATAATTATACAATCTAAGTTTAATTATTAATACCCACTGACTTTTTCCTTTTGATCTTTTCAATTTTGCATTATTGTAAAGCTCATATTTTTTAAGAGAAAGCTTTCTAAATGGAATGGTTCCCACAGTGTAAAACACATGATCTGAGAAAATCATTCACTTCTTAAGTTGTGAAAGTCGTTTGTAGCTTGCAATTATACTACTTGGATGATTAGCAGATAATGATACACAAACACACATTGTGTGCTTTCCAAACAGTTGAACCAGTTTATTTTTTCATTAGTAAAATGCCAATGTACTGTGTGCCTGCCAACTCCACATCTCTGGAAATATCTGTGTTAGGCCAACTTCACCTCGCAAAACTTTAACAAGAAATTGCAGAACTCAGCTGCCTTGGAATATTTTAGTGCTTTCTCAGGGCTTTTATGGTGACTTGAACATGTCTCTAAGTAATTAATGTTAAAATACATAAATAAATGCTACTATTATATTCATAAGTTCTGAAAATTGTTATATCTTCCCAGCAAGTAATGGATAAGTTTACTAAAAGAATTTAATTTTATAGCTTATTCCTCTTAAGTGGTAAACACTGGAAGAACAAAAGGTATGAAAAATTGAGCTCACATACAGATGCCTGAAATCAGAGTAGCTACTGCCATATGCAAAAGCTCTTGGGATATATTTGTATTTAATGGCAATAATATAATAAGCTATTACATCCTATCCAGTTAAAGTACTTTTTCTTTGCATGGTTGCCAGTTTAACAATGTATTTAAAATAATTGGATCTTGATACTTTCCATTGGTCTTTCTACTTCAGTTCCTTCTAGATATTTCTTTAAGCTAAAAGATGGTATTTTAAAAAAATACTGAAAATTGCTTAGGAGGAGAATAGCCCACCTGGTCTTATTCCCTTATTATTCATGGGGTATGGTATATAGGAATAATGTAATTCTTCTTTTGAAATTGATGAGCTATCTTGATAGAAATAATCATACTTCTCCTGCAAACCTGTCAAAGCTGATTTCTTTCTACTAAAATTATCATTATTCTTTTCTATGAGGCAAGTATTGAATGCCAATTAAGCCTGATGTCCAGCTGTGAAACAGGAGTTAAAGTGCTCTGACTAAGAGCATTCTTTCTCACCTATAACTTATTCTTTTTTGGCATAACTGCGGATTGAACTCAGGTCCTTGCACTTGCCAGGGAAGCTCTTATTCCACTGAGCCATCTCCCTTGCCCCAAGGAAACAGGTTCTTTTTTTTTTTTTTCACAATACTGGGAATCAAACTCAGGACCTTGAATGTGCCAGGCAGGAACCTATGGCACTGAGCTATCTCTTCATCCCCACCTAAGACTTCTTGTCCCACTAGCATCATTCTCTCCAAAGCATAAAGTTCCAAGTAATTGTACCAGAAAATCATTAAATCAGACACACAGGCATTATTGTTTTAGGGAGGGAAGAAACAGTTACTTAACCCCATGCCTCTTTGAGAATTTCTTTCTTTCTTTCTCCTTCCCTGTCACTATTCATTTTTTACTCATAAAATTAACCAAGATATTCCCTGGCAAGTGCAAGTGCCTGAGTTCAATCCCTGGTCCCATAAAAAAAATTAATGAAGATAAACTCCTTATCTTTCCTCATACACAAACGTGTGGGATGATGCAAAATGAGTGTATTAGTTACTCTTCTGCCATTGCTAGAACAAATACCCAACACTCAAAGTGAGGAAAGACTGATTTAGCTCACAGTCACCGAAGGTGTCAAGACACTGGAGGAGAGGCTGGGGTGCTGCCATGTCCAGGATGGCCCTTTCCACACCTTGGAGAAAGCACAGGCTAGCCAGTTTAATGGTTTACACATTCATGGTTCCGCCACTCAGGGCCCACCCTGGCCCACTGGCCCCACCCCTCAATCCACTCGTTGCTCCTTCAGCCATATCTGCACCATAACTTACATTATACTTTGGGGGGACAACCAGACACAAACCATAACATTCCACATCTGGACCCCCAAAGTCTCATGCACATCCCTTTGTCCAAAAGGCATTTTAGTCCATCTTTGAGAGTTGCCAGAGTCCCACAGTCTCAGCATTGCTGAAAATTCCAAGTCTTAAGTGTCCTCCAAGATCCAAGTCAAATTCATTAGTGAGCCCCTGTACAAATGATAAGTTAAATACATCCAACATTCAGAGGCACAAGATAAACATTACCATTCCAAAAGGTATACACAGAGGATACAAATCATTGGGACCAAAACAAGTCCAAAATCCAGCAGGGCAAACATTAGGTCCTATAGTTCCACATGGAACATCCAAAGCAATTTGTGGCAAATTGTGAACTCCATGTGGCTCTGCTCCTATAGCACTTCTGGTGGTTGTAGTTCCCTTGGTTTCTTTTAGGCCAGCTTTGCTCCCTCTTTGCAGTTTCCCTTAGAATATACACATCCATAGCTTTTCCAAACTTCTGAGGTTTTCACAGAATAGGCTTCTCAAGCACAGCTTCAACACTGCCCTCTCAGGAGCACACTGTCTGGCCTCCCAGGCCTTCTGAAATTGAGGTGGAAGCCTTTTTAACCTCAGAACTCCTGCATTCTGCATGTGCCTAAAACCAGCACCATGTGGATGCTGCTAAGGTCTGCTGCCCGATGGAGCAGGAGCCAGGCTTTCCTCTCTCTTGGTAGGTACTGAGCACTCTTGAGTCCGAGGAACAAATTCTTTATGCTGATGCCTTTCTGGAATCTGTTGTAGCCACTGACTCCACTCGGAAACATGGGGCTCTGCAGATTTCTCCTCAAAGCAAAGTCCCTCCCTCTTGAGATTCTGAGGTTGCAAAGGGTGAAAACCTGCTATCTCCTGTGATGCCCTAAGGACAACCTTTTTACAATCATGATACTCCTGGGCAATGGAGATCTCAGCTCTGTCTTTTCAGTCCATAGCCTTCTTGGTGCCTCTTTTCTGGCCAAAACCACAACATTTTAAAATCATTCTGCTGGGCTCTTTGGTCTTTATTTTCAACATATATTTGACTAAGCATCCCCAACAATAACCATGCCATTGCCAAAGCTGTTTCAGTGCTTCTCTTATAAGCAACATGTCCAAATCTTTCCTATCTCTTCCCAAAAGATTGTAACCACATGGTCAGGTTTAGCTGCAGCAATGACTCCACTTCTCCTGTACCAAATGCTGTATTAGTTACTCTTCTTTCATTGCTGGGACAAATACCCAACACTCAAAATGAGGAAAGGAAAGGTTCATCTAGCTCATAGTCATTGAGGGTTTCAAGACAGTGGAGGAGAGGCTGGAGTGTTGCTGTGTCCAGGACGACCCTCTTCACATCTCGGAGAAAACACAAGCTAGCCAGTGTAATGGTTCGTGCCTCTCAGTCCCATGCCTCAAGCCCGCCCTGGTCCTCTGGCCCTACCCCTCAAGCCACTCATTACTCCTTCAGCCACATCTTCCCCATAACTTACGTGAAGCTTTGGGGGGAGAACTAGACACAAACCATAGAAATGGGTCTCATTTAATTTTTGTAATTTAAATTATTTAATAATTTAAACTAATAATAAGATTATTACTCAGAGCAAAGTATAATTGCTAAGAATCTGAACCCCACAGTAACATGATCTGAGTATCAATTCTGTATGTGCCACTTAGTCTTTACTGAAAAGTTATATAACCTCTGAGGCTATTGGCCTCTGTCAATAGCTTGGGTATGTTTTTTAATTAAATGTATCATAAAATATTAAGATTATTCACACATGCTAAGGCATGAAGGCCACTTTCACAGCACAAGATACTTGTCAGATTATGATGTCCTTGAAGCCAGAAACCTATCTTTAGTCCTTAAAGAAAGAGAGAAAAGGAAAGAGAGGAGGAAAGAAAGAAAGTTTGAAGAATCCAGAAGGACAAACATTGATAATAGTTAAATTATACCAATACATCTTTTCTCACTTTGCATTTTCTAACACTGGATCAAATTTGATACTTACTATTCATAATTTATTATTTTAGCATATTTATTTATATAAATTTAATTTATTATCATCACTTTTATCTATAATTTATTTATCTATTCATCTATCTAACATCTATTTTGTAACTAAAATAACTTTCTCTCTTCCACATTGGTAGCAGTTGCTTCAACCTGGAAATAAATTAATTTAATGGGGTATCACAGGGAAAATCTATGTGGAGAAAGATTTTTTGTTTTAACCTTCAAATGTGAAGCAATGATAATTGAAAGAACATATTTTATAAAACATTATCATTCATAGAACAGAAAGTTATATGTAGAAGTATATTATCAAAGATACATTTTTAACATATAAAAATAGGAGTTGGGTTTCCTATTTCTCAGCAGAGAAAAAATATAATGTTGATGCCTTCTTATGTAACTCTTGATGCCTTGTGCCAAGTTCTGGTCAATGTTTTGTGGGAAGCATAGAAGATGCTTTCAGGTGCAACCATTATAAAATACATATTTGATGCGCAAATGCACTTTTCTCATTCAATATTCACACAAGATGCTACATGGAGCAGACAACACAACTACAAACTGGGTCTCACCTAGTCCTTGATTCACTGCTTAAGGATGAGGTGGTTACTCAGGAAAACTCCAAAACTTATGCACCCATTTGGGGATTGATATGAGCAAAAAATATTTTATTAAGCCAGTGAGATTCTGAAGCATGTTTGTAGTTGCAGTACCATTTATCCTATCCTGTTAACACAGAAAATATAGAACAAAAATAAATATGGAAAAAGAGATAAGAGAGTAGGACAGACAATGAAGGTCCAGATATTAGAGATTAGAAAGATGGTTATCACTATCATATGGTAAGAAGACATTCACTAACACAGTATTAGTATTAATAGTTCACTGATAAGAAGCCTAGCTAGGAAAAGAGTGGGAAATAAAAGCATAAACACATGGGCATCAATGTTAACTGCACTTGACAAATTAATATAGGAAAAAGCAAGTTAAGAAATTAAACTGCTAATTATGAGCACAAAGGAAAGAAACTTCATACATTTTGCCACTAGATTTCAAACAGGATGGATAAAATTACAAAAAGGTTTGAATAACAAAGTAATGTAAAGCTTATGAGTTAGATGAACTCATGGGGAAAGCAATAAACTAAAATTGGTTTAACTGTGATTTCCAGCTCAGAAAAAGATCTTGGGGAAAGAATTTAAGAGTGCTATCATTCCACACACTGCACTAAAAACCTAAACATTATCATTGTAAGTCATAGGCAGCATAAAAGAAACAAGGAAATTAATTAATTTCTTTTACTTATATCAAAGGAAGAAATGTGAGAATGATTTCAGAAATTCTACCTACAGTTAATCGCTACACGTCTTTCAACTTTCTCCTTTCATTTGAGCATGTGTGTTGCATATATCTCTATTTCTTGTGGTAGGTGTTTGGTGAGAGCTTGTCATTTACTTGGCCCTGAAGGCCCAAGGGAAGTCTACACACCCATAATACACGTTCTTGATCATCATGCTCTTCAGGACATGACTCCTGTGGGGACATGTCAATACATCTGGCACAAGAAAGTGATTGGAATTACATAGCCCAAAGTGTCAGTAAGGGTTTGGTAGAAATATGCTGCCCAAGTAGTCTTCTGCTTATTCTTAAAATAGGATTTGGGCTAACAGTAGCAGGAGACAGAGATCAGGGAAAGAATTCTGCCCTCCAAGTAGAGAATTTATGGACAGGAAGTTCTATGGACATGGCAGAAGCTCAGGTCTATGAGGACATAAACAACACTCTCTGTCCCCTTCCAGGAAGGGGAAAGAATGAAGGGGAAAGAACTAATCAAGAATCTCTCAACACTCAAAGTACTTTCAAAATCATACCTTCTGAGATTTCAGGATTTCTACTCACAGGTGACTGCTGCATGTTTTCCAACTTTCTCCTTTCATTTGAGCATGTGTGTTGCGTATATCTCCACCTCTCATGTAGGTGTTTGGTGAGCACTTACCGTTTCAGTGGGTTGGCCCTGAAGGCCCAGGGGAAAGCTCCATACCCACAATACGTATTCTTAATCATCCTGCTCTTCAGCTATATGTAGTGAGAGGGAATTAACTAGAAGTGACTCTTGTAGGGACATGTAAAATGAATCTAATAGGTAGAAACAAAGAAATAATTTGGTGATCAGAATAGTGGACTGCTTCAGAGGGTATGATTTCTTTTCAGCACATGATATACCTAAGTCTGGTCAATAAATTGTGCATAGAGGACATGTAGTAAAATCCACTGCCTAGATTTTAAATACATGACCTTATAGTTCTATAGTGGACTTGGAAGTCCTGAGCTGCAGGTCAAAGAACTACCGGATATTTAGAACATTGGTAGGTGTATCAGTCAGGGTTTTGCTAGAGGTACAGATATAACACAAGATGAACGAATGCATAAGAAATTCTAAGATTGGATTACAACAGTCAGACACAGAGTTAGATGAGGAAGTGTGTAGAGGGTGTCTTTATACTGGAGACTGAAGGATTCAGTTCAAGGTCTGAAGCCCACGGCAGTGTTCCATGTAAATCTGTATCAGGATGCTGATGGATCTATAATGGAAGACCAGTGACTCTATAACAGAAGGCTGAAATATCCAAAGCAAAAGTCAACAGTCTGTGCTAGAGACCTGAGATGATGTCCAAGCTGATGGCAGTTACTGGAGCTCCTCTGAGGAAGAACGGTTCCATCCATTCTTCCTCATTCTCATTAAGTGATAAGTAGATCACTTAAGTGATGTAGAGTGTGGCTTCTATGCCCTAGACTGTGGAATTGCTGAGCCAATTTAGTTAATCTCTTAGCTTCTCAAGTTGACACAATCAACCAACTACTACCATCCACTCCTTGTCAACTTGGCAACTAGACATATTTCTTTGAACCAGTTTCCATATAAAAGTCATGCATATAATTGCATCTAACATGTTATACCTATGATGTGTAAATAGAAATGCACTAATTCCCTTACCAAAACAGGTAGGTTTTCTTTGCTTGATGGTTATGTTTAATCATTTGGTAACTTTGACATCAATACAGTTTTAAATATCCTTAAGATTTTGGTATTAAATCCACTAATATTATATTATAACAGAACCATATAACAGTGAAATAGTGCAATTATAATCTTCTCTTTTGTATCTGATTATGGGGTCACAGGTGGTATATAGAACTGCCTTCTTTCAGTACCCATTCTGTATTTCTTCGGACTTCAGCAAGTATCTCAGCAAGCCTTGGTTCTTTCCCTGGTGAAATGATCCATACCTTCATTCCTTTGATCAAATGTTTCCTGTCATCTGATTGACTCTTCCTTCTTAATTTCAAACATAGATCTGGTTAAATGCACTCAACAGTAACTATGATACCTTCCCAATAGTAGACTACATTGCAATTTTTCTTAACCTACCAAGGCAATGTGTCTAAACACGAGAAAAATGCAGACAAAATTTCTGCCAAAGCACAATGATACTACCTCGGTCCAGCACCCACTACAGTTGTCAATTGAAGGCTCCTGAGCTTCATCTTAACTAGCAGCATTTTCATCTTTACTCTGATTGTCCAGGCTACAATAAGAGTTTCCAAATGCAGTCTATAGCATCCAAGAGCCTTCTCTTTGGCAAGTCTCTCAAAACATTTCCAAATTAATGACAAAGTTTTTTAAGTCACATGATCAGGCAATATCACATTAATAACTCCACTATCCTGATAGAAATTTTGTTGTGGTTTAGGAATTCTTCAACGTAAACAGTATAGTGCAGGATGCATTTTATAATAGTATTTTATAATGGATCACCCAAGAATCATGTACTAAAGGTGCAGGAAATCTATCCACATACTAAATATTAACAAATTTAGCTGAGAGCCTAGAGGTCATAGCAATGCGTCCTACCAGCTCAACTGGAGGCCTAGAGTCCATAACAGTCTTATGCAGTCCTACTTCATGAATATGTGCTAGAAGGGCCCAAAGGCTAGTGTTGGAAGATAGCAAGTCTATGTCAGGATCTGTGTTAACAGGCTGAGGGATCTGAACTGGAGCTAGGAAGCAATGCTCTAGGCAAGCACCAGAGCTCCCCTCAAAGTACCACAACCACCCTCAGCAATAGGGAGCTCCTCCATCAATGAGGAAACCTGAGTTCCCATCAGGAAATCCAATGTGACAAGCTCTGTGAGGCTGAGTAGTGCACCATCTTCCCCTCCAGAGCCAGGAACGGATGCTCAAGATGAGGATCAAAACTCCTCCAAAGTTATTTGGGAAAGCCAACATGACAAAATTCTCCAGCAGAACAGCCCAAGAGATCTAGAAGCTTCCAACAGCTCCAACAGTTTCTCCAAACAGTATCGTTAGCAGAGTTTTAGCACCTTTTTCTGTTCTGCCTTGATTCTGTTGGCATTAACCCTCAGGTGGGCCTCTTGCACCAATCACCATGCTAGCTTAATTCAGTTGGATGTAATAAGTTGACCACCCATTAGAAATCAACTATAGTAGGTGATACATATGTTTAGGGTTAAACATAGATGCATAGAGAAACATCCACATAGAATTTTATGCTGATCTATATCTACTTATCCATATCTAAATGTCTCCCCAAAGCCTCATGGGCTCATAGGCAGAGCTTTTGGATGGGGATTAGATCATGGGATCCCATAGATGATTTGCTCTTAGGAGGTGAGAAGCATCTCATTCCAAGGGGAATGGCATAGAGGGTTTACCTCCCTTCCGGGTTCCTCCATTTCCATTTTTTGCTTCCTTTCTGTGATGCTGAGAGCAGCTGTCCTCCTCCTTGCCAAGCTACCCTCTGTTGGGGCCAGCCAATTATGTACTGCTATCTCCACAAATATCAGCCAAAAATGAACCCTTTCCCCTTTAAATTACTGATGACTAGTATTATGTCCCAGTCATAAAGAAAATGATTAAGATATTTATATATATTTATAATATAAATAATTGTCTACTAATTCTGTATTAGGAAATGCTTTTTTAGGAAATGATAGTAAATAGTTCATGAATGTCAGGAGATTGAAATATTCTTGAAGGCATAGAAACTATTAAAATATTTTGAGAAGAACGAGTTGGTGAATTTTTTCTGAGTGGCATGTAGATAAAAAGATGTACTTTTACTCTTGCTTTGGGGACCAACAGTTTTGTATTCAAAACATCAAGCCAAAAATGACACACAAATTGTTGTTATGTAAATATTAACCACAATGTCATTTATTAAAGTCACAAATACATTATTTTTAAGTGATACAAATACTTTCTTATGAAATGAGACATTAAGATCATATATTGCTCATATTGGGCTCTCATTGAATATCATTTGACAAAATCCTTATTGGATTTTGTTATCTAGATGATAGAAATGAAAGTAGTATAACAATGGCAAGGTGTACATTCGCCACTTTCAACGTACAGCAATTTAAGCTCACACTGTCCTGCCTGGGACTGTGAGTCTCTTGGGTCTAGCTGTGGGCTCAGATGCATTCAGAAATGGAGTAGATGGACACTCTTGCTTATTAGGGCCTATTGTAGGTTGGCTGAGCACCTGAGAGAACTTTAGTCTCCTTCCGCTGAAGCAGTGTGGAGGCTTCCTGTCCCAGTGTCTTAGCCAACTTTCCCATCTCTTGGGTACAATATCCAGCATCCACAATTTAGAGGAAGAAACAGTCTCCGTAGTGTAGTGGTTATCACGTTCGCCTCACACAATTTAGAGGAAGAGAAATTTACTTAGGATCATAGATCTAGTCCACGATGCGTTGGCTACAAGACAGAAAGATCATGGAAGAAGGGTGTGGTGGAACAAAGATGCTTAATTCATGGCAGCTTAGAAGACGAGCAAACGGCCCAATGTGGGATCCCAGATCATACCTCCGTGACAGACTCAGACAGACTCAAAAGCGAGGTTTCTGATCCCTTAGGCAGCCCAGTCCCTAAGCCAACCAACGTGACTCATTTAGGCTTAATCACCACATCTACATCTTAAACATGAAATTGTTCCAGGGCCAAAATTTTATGCCATATTATTATTTAAGAAAATTTGTGTCTTAGTTACCTAGTTTCTCCAGCACTATTCCTCTCAGCTGTATCCTCCACAGTTTTATTTTGACTGTTTCTTCCTCACATCACGTCTGTCTTTTAATGGCTTTGCAGTTAAATTTTTATATGTGACTTGCTATTTGAATCTAATAATTAAAAAAATACAAACCTCAAATAATTGAGATAGGATCTCTTTCAACTTTTGTCAGTTTTTTTTTTATATCAAAGGAGATAAGTATGTTTTAAAAAATGGACATCGAAGTCTTACAAAACAACTTTTCTTTTCCAGCTAATTGTAAATGGTGAGAAACATATAGATTAAGTTTCCATAAAAACTCACATATTCAAAATTCAAGGAAAATTTATTTAGCAAAAGTCTCTTCTTTATTTTCTTTCTTTCTTTCTTTCTTTCTTTCTTTCTTTCTTTCTTTCTTTCTTTCTTTCTTTCTTCCTTCCTTCCTTCCTTCCTTTGTTTCTTTCTTTCATTTTATTTTAGGACATGGTCTACAGGGTCTCACTATGTAGATCAGACTCGAAGTAAGCCTCCTGTTTACAATCTGTCAAGTGCTGGGATTACAGGTGTGCCCCACCATGCCCAGTCTCAATTACCATCACAGCATCCCCTGGAGGCAGGGCCTGGAACAGCAGACCTGGGTTTTGAACTCCTGTTTTTATGTTCTTTAAAAATTTTTTTATTAGCACAAATTTGTGATACATACTGAATTATTTCATTGTAGGGAATTGGTGTATTGCATATTGCATTGTTATTATTATATATTATCATTATTATTATCATCATTATTATTATTATCCTTATTACTATTATTGGTACTCGGGGTTCAACTCAGGACCTTGCATTTGCCAATCAGGCGCTTAAGCCACTGAGCTACCTTCCCAGCCCCATTCTAATCCTTTTTCAACTTTACTTTTCTTTCCATCCCTAGATCTCTTCTATATGCAAGAGTTTTTCTACCCTGTTTTCTATGATCTTTTACTGAAAGGTACTAACTCATTCCTGTTATTGCACTGTCTCATTGCTATTTCCTTCTCAATAAAATAAAAAAGATATAAAAAGAGATAATCAAAAATATTCTTCTAAACAGAGACAAATATAATGGAAAGATCCAGGTAGAAAATATTCAATAAATGAAGTAAATAATTAAACAAAAGGGAAAAATAATGAAATTAGCCAAAAAAGTGTTTTTATATTTTACTAATCTCAAAATATTTAATTTAATGTTTTTAACCTAAAAAGTCATAAGATGACAATTTTTCACAAATTAAAGGAAAGATGCACAAATTCATAAAGTGATTTCTACAGAAAAACGTTGTCAAACAATGAAATTTCCATCTTGATAGCTTTATGGATTCCTTCAGCCATAATTACAGGGAAGAAAAGAAGAATCTACTGAAAACCAACAGCATATTAGAAAATTTAGGAAAGTATTATAAACTTAAAAATATGAAACCACACTGCATGCTTTTAAAGAGAAAAAGGACAGGATCTTCCAACTTGCTGAAAATTACATTTCAGTCTTCTAGTAGCAATTTAAGCTTAACTTAAGAAAACAAAATGTATATCATTGGTTTTAAATAGTAACTGACCAACTTTACTTTAGCTCTGGTTAAATTATATGAGACTCTTTTAATTTATTAAGGTGGAGGAGGGTTGAGAATTTCAGTCATGATGATTTAAAGAGAATAATAGAAACCCTATACCAATCTTAGATACAAACACAAAATGTGTTTTAAAAACAGAAAGAGGTACATTGGATCACACAGTTGAGAAATGTTGGTCTTGGACTGAATTTTGTTCATAGAATGACACAGGGTCTCACTTCCTGAGTCTTATTCACCCTCAATTTATTTTTTTCAGCAGTATTTCACAGATGGCTATGAAAAGCTTCTGGCTCTTCTGTTCCTACATGTCATCATCAGAGGAAAGCTACCACCTCCTTTCTGTGCAATTTTACCAAGGACCTGCATAGTTCGTGCAGGGCCCTGTGATGTGTCCATGTGCTAGTGGTGCCTCTGTTGCAGGGAATGCAAGGAGTAGGAACCAGGCCATCTAGACCAAGGTGGTTAAGGATGAAGGCCATTGGTTGTTCAGAAAATAGAATAATATTTTCAAAAGGATGTGAAGGATTACTGGACTGATAGGAACCACAGAGATTCATAGGAAGAGTGTTTCAGGTTCTCCTACTTCTATCTAACTACAACTCTGCTTCCCCAATACCATCATCTATAGGGTTTCTGGGGAGATTTCCATTTTTGATGGCTGGGAACACAAATAAGCAGACTATAGCAGCCATTTAGTAAGCAGTTTGTACTGAGTTTGTCTTCTGTCAGCAATTCTTTAATCAGAGCAAGGCTAGCTGAGGATTCAGAGCTCCTGTTTGCTATTTTGTATCCTCTTTGATTATAGGAAAATGAGTTATAGATATCTTCTGTGGGGTATTACGGTAGATGACATTTATGTGAAGGACTAGAATGTATGCAGTGATAACAAGACTTGATTTATGTGTCACTTTGTTATATGGGGATGATTATTAAAATAAGTATTCATAAATACATTCTCCATTTGGAGCAGAGAGACACCTAAATTCAAATTGTGAGTGTTTTATAGGTTTGGAGTATTTACACACATTTTATTTATTTATTAATTATTATTATTATCATTATTATTTTGTATTTTAAGTAAGGGTCAACAGGGTGTTCAGCGTCTCACTACTACACTGGACTTGCAGTGATATGCGTGTCACAGCCTCCGAAGAACTGGGATTACAAGTGTGAACCATCACGCCCAATCTCAATTGCCTTCTCAGTGTGCCCTGGGGGCAGGGCCCCTGCACAGTAGGCCTGAGACCAAATCCCAGACCCCTGTGCCTGCTTGCAGGTGCTTTAGACTGCTGAGCTATTTGGACAGGCCTTTTATATGCATTTTAAAAATTAGGTCACAGAGGAAAAAACTAAACTCTAATTCAAATATCTGACATATAAATTGTGCTATTAAAATTATTGCTATTATAACTAGGTTAAAGACTATAAAGTTTAATGTTATTTATAAACAAATGGTCAAAATCATATATTTAAAAGGAAGAGAGCAAGGCCGGCGAGATAGCTCAGCAGACTAAGTACCTGCTTAGGCGAGCACAGGGACAGGTTCAATCCCCTAAACCACATGCCATACTGGTCCTACACCTGTCATTATTATACTGCAAGCACTGTCATTATTAGTCCTAAAAAATACATACTACTTCATTTGAAATACTTTCATAGAATTGAATAGCATTTCTTATACGTTGTTCCAGACATACTTACTAAATTTAAGTAAATATAGCACAGCAATTTTAATTTTTCAACCATTAGGTAAAACTATACTTTTCCAAAGTTTTTGTAATAGAAATATAATGACATATAAGTGTGATTCACTATTGTAACATTTACTTTATAGTTTAGCATGTAAGTACATAGAAAGCCATTCATTGACAAGACTAGAGAACATTTCTCCAGTATTCTTGTTTGTGTGATAATCAATGTGCCAAATGTTTTACATGTTTGAACACTTAATCTTTAAGGCACTTTAATGAAGTAATTACTATTATACATTAAGAAGAAACTGAATACAAATTACTTTTTAAGTTACCAAAATTTATGCAAATGAGAAAAGTTTCACTTTCATTTCATTGTCTTTATTACATATAATTTTCTAAAATTTTTAAATATGCACTAAAAGAAAACTTGAATTTGCAAACTTATATTTCTTTTGATAAATAATCTTTGTGATTAATATACTAAGTAATTAGGTGACATAATATGTAATAATTTTACTTTTAAAAGAATGATATAACATTAAAATTGAGTAAAATGGGAAAAATAGATATTGAATTTTCTTATAAATATAAAATATATATGAAATATACTGAAGAATATATGAAATCCATCTATATATGAAATCTGCCTACTTAGAAATATATACTACTTACAGAATATATTACATAAATTCTATATATCATGTACCATGTATTATGTTTCATATTACATTATATATATCACATATAAAATTATATACTATATTATATAATATAGTATAGCTAGTAATATAATATATAATAATTACATGTTTTATAATTATGTATTATATAATTCTAATAGATAAGTTATATATATATGTTATATATAGTTACATCATAACAAATTATATAAAATTACATATAAAATATTATATGAATATATAGAAATAATATGTATGTTATACTGAATATAGAAATATAGCTCTCTATATGAAATATATCTATTTGTTCCACAATCAGATATGGTACACCAGCTCATAAGATATATATGTATATTCCATTTTTTAATACCAAAGTCAGCTATTTCAGGCTAAAGACTAATTATCATCTATTCATGGATCAATAATCCATACTCCGAGCTGAGAACACAGCTCAGTTGCACAAGCACCTGTCTAGTAAGCGCAAGATCGTGAGTTCTATTACTGGTGCAAAACAAATAGAGCCAAGGGATGGCTCAGTGAAATAAGTGCTTCCCTGGCAGGCTCAAGGACCTGAGTTCAATCCCCAGTTCTGCCAAAAAACCAAAACCAAAACAAAACACCTAGGAAGAATCCATAATAATTCCACAGCCATAGTTTAGACATTTTTCTTTATAGTAGTTAAGTTTAATTGTGCCAGCCTGATTGGTAGCGCATCAGTAAAGCTCACTTCTGGGTGGATCGGGCTGGGTCGTGGAGGGCTGACCTGGGGGACTCTATCTCATTTCCAGAACACACCATTATCTCTGGCACAAGTCCCTTGCCTGCTCCCTGGCCTCCATGACCTAAGATTCAAAGTTGACAGAAGAATCAGAGATCTATGTTTAACTGCTAAGCAGAACCCTGGGATGATTCAAGATGCTGGGGTTGGTCCTGCCCTGAGGTATTTTTCATCTTAGTGATTTTACTTTAGTCTTAGTGGTTGGGAGAGAATGGCCCATCACTAAAGAGGCTGTGGGAAATCTCAGAAGGGTGAAAATAATAATCCTAAGCCTCCATTTATTCTGTAAGGAAGTGTAAAAAATTAGCCATTGTGAATTTGTGCTACATAGCACAACTTTGATAAGAAAAACAATAAAGGTAATAGTTTATAATAATTTCCACAGTAACAAACTCTGATTTATTTCTTCTATCTATGTAAATGTTTATATGACTTTCTAACTTTAAAAAGAACAGAATCCCAAAATTGAACCATACAATTGCTGGAACTTAATCAGAAATTTACTTAGTAGAAGCCTTTAATAGACGTCTTTAGTAGTATATGTGTATTATTTTTTTCCTATTAGCTCCATAACTCTAAACTTCATACCTTTATCAGTTATAACACATGACAGGAGTTTTACCCTTAACTGGTTCACAAAATATTTGTTTTGTGAAAGAACAAAAATAGTAAAGAGGCATCTGTCAAGTAAAACACAGAAGCATTATTTCTCTGATTTTCCCAATAGAGAAAATACAGATGTAATTCATATATAATTTGGAGCCACACATGTGTACAGGTTGAGCTTGGTCTTTCATTAAAATAAGTTACTGTGTCTTGTGAGGAATGCTCTATTTTAATTTTTGGCTTTTCACTATTTATTTTGGTATTTTTAGTACAAGCTCTACAGTGTGTCACTACACAGATTGGACTCAGTGATTCTCCTGTTTTCAGCCTCCCAAGTGCTGGGATTACAGGCATGCGCCACCACGCCCAACCTCAGTAGCCCTCTCAGTGCACCTCAGGGGTGGGATGGCACGCTAGGGCTCTAGACCCTCTTCACTTTTTTGTTGTTTCAATGAGAAACTCAGACAACATGGATTGAGTTGAAAGTCATTTTGGTCAAAGTACAAAATATTATTTGTTTAAAAAGTCCTCAACTTTTGGGGCTTGCCGGTTAGCTCAGTTGTTTAAGCACCTGCTTGAGCAAACCCAGTCAAGCGGGGGAGACTGCGGCTCAATCCCAGCTCCACATGCCACACCAGACCCTTCCTTTCAACAGCCTGAGTCTGCCCCCTCCAAAAAAATCGTTCTCAAAATATTATTGAAATATATGTAGAATGACTTGTTTTTGAATTTAATAGTTGTATGGTCATGGACTTTTACACATCTAGTGTGACAATATTCCCTTGAGAGCTGATCTGAGCTATTTGGTGTAGAATATGTGTCCTCACAGCATGCTGAGATGTTCATCTTACTTTCAGATGTTCATATCATTTTTTTTTGTTGTTGTTGTTTACACAGAATAGCCTCTGGAGAAAAACTGTGTGAGAAGTGGAACTCAAATAATAATATCCAGGCCCTGATTCTTCCTACCCGCGCCTTAAAATAGCTTGAAAAAAATGATCTCAAGCTCCTCTTTGTCTCTTAGACTCTGATCTGTGTTAATTCCACCACCGTGGTCTGCATTATGGGTACATTGCTGCCATTCTATAATAAGAATTAGTGCCATAGACTAAGATGAGTAATTATTCATTTTTAACCTCAAAATGTCTGCCGCTGTGACTCAACATTTTAAATTGAAACTCTACTTTTCTATAGTAGTTTTATCTTTTTTTTTTTTAACAGAAAATATAATGTGTGAAGCAACAAAGAGACATTGCTCACCTCCTTGGGGAGAACATAATTGAAACTCGATTAAGTCCCCCTTGAAAACATTTAATTGTTTTACTCAGGACAATGTATCAAAAACACATGCTGTTAAAATTCTCAGTGGTCTGAGCCCCAATACTAGAATCTGGCACAGTAACTTTGGTGGTAAGTTTTTGTGTGAAAGCTAATATTTTGCAGGTCAGACTTCTGCGTAAAATATAGGTTATAATGACCATTCACTTAGTGATATAAATAGTAATATATTGTAAGAGAAAGGATTCTGCCTCAAAATAGGTTCATAAGTGTTCATTCTTTTCTTTGTTATTTGCATAATAAAACAAAAGAAGAATTACTGTATTGAGTAAGAATTTTTTTATTTTCATATATTTGGTCCAGGGTCTCACTGTGCAGCCGGGGCTCATAGTGAGCCTCTTGTTTTCAGCCTCCCCTGTGATGGGATTACAAGTGTGCAACACGACACCCAGACTCTGTGGCTGGCTCAGCACACGAGGGCAGAGCCGGCATGGCATGTGGTCTCCAGGGATTCAACCTATGCTTGCCTAAGCAGGTGCTTAGCCTGCTGAGCTGTCTCATTAGCACTAAGAGTAAGAAAATTTGGACATGCTTAATAGAACTCAGCTTATTCTGTAACCCATTAAATGATGCTGTGATTTTAACCACACTTCAAATGTCTTACATAATTCATGGGATTATGGAGGAGTTGAGCATGAATAAAGAGAGGGAAGAAACAATTAGAACCTTTACATGTTCAAGTTTCTGAATTTGGAAGAAATTTATTATATTGTAAAGCACAGTTTTGTTATAGTTCTACTTATATTAATTATTAGTAGAGCATATGATATCTGAGTACCAATGTCATCTCAATTTACCATGGAAGAGTCTAGTAAATTATGAACAAATGCACAAGTATGTTTCTTGGACATGTTATTGGTCTTCACACCCCACTATGTATTCCAAGTATGTAAAACTGTTGGATAAAATTTGTCTACATATTGCAGTAAATCTAAACAAATAATGGACTACTTGTAAGAAAATTTAACACATATGATTGCAAACACTGTTTAGATACTTTCTAAAACATGCTGCAGTCAATCCCAGAATATGCATAACATTATTTCAGTAATTTAAATGTGTGTGTCTCTTGCAGTTCCTAAGACCTAATGTCCAAGGTGATGGCGTGTGGAAGTAGTGCCTTTGGGAGGTGATCATGTCATGATGGTGGAGGTTTAATTAGTGGGATCAGTACCCTGATGAAAGAGACCCCAGAGAACTGTCCCATTCCTTCCTTTATGTGACAGTGAGAAGGCATCATTTTGAACCTGGAAGTAGCCCTTGGAAATCATGGATTCCACAGGTGTTTTTTCTCATACTTCCCACTTTTCACAAAGTGAGAAATAGATTTCTGATTCCAAGCTCCCCAGATGTTGGTATTCTTTTACATCATTGTGTAGACTGAGAAATATTGTTACTAAAAAAATTATGCATTAGTGATCTATTAGCATGTTGTTTATCTAGAATATTCTCCAACTGTTAATAATTTGCAATTATTTAAAAATAAATAGTATTTTACAATCTTTTTGTTTTTGTGCTAAACTCCTGAAGATAACATTACTGGGGCTTACTTATCCCAAAACTCGCTCTTGTATGAATTAAAATACATTGCTATGTCTTGTCAATTATAGCATTTAGTCCAGAAAATGACTTGAGGTATGTATTTTTATTTATAATAAAAGTGTTAGGGAACCAATTTTCAACCATTTAAATAATTTTATGTCAATCCCTCATTCTCCTTAAAAAGGTGAGATAGAAGATACTAGAAGTTCTTCAAAAGATTACAAATTAGTCTAATTCTTGAGCTTATAATGATGGAAGTACTAGAGACTATTACATACATGATATCACTTGTCCATGTGTAGCAATATTTTTGAAACATGATGCTGCATTTGGTGTCCAATAAAGGTGATTAAAAATATAGGCTATAATATTACTGAGTCTATATCAACTCCTGTAAATCACTACATTAACTTAAAGGGTAGAAAAAACCAAGTATGATGAATTATCAAAAAGCATTTCTACACACACCCACATTTTTAATAATAGAATTTCTATAAATGCCTTATTCTTTCATGTTCTAACTAAGACACTGATTAATAATTACTATCAGTTCCTGTTTATAACCCAACCCATATTAAGATTCACAACAAACTGCATCCACAGCGAAAAAAACAGCTTGTCTCATCAAGTGTTCTGTCTTGGAATAACACCAAAGAACATTTAATTAAGATAGTAAAAATATTGGCCGCAGACCCTACCCTAGAGAATCCTACTGTTTATATTTTTCATCCAAAACTGAATTGTCCTTTTAGTTGACTTGTCTTTTAGCCAGTTCTCCAATTATTTCAAAATATTTTGCATAACCTTGTGATTTTGCTGTGAAAACATGTGTGCACACAACACACACACACAAACTCATCCTTTTTTTCCACACTTTTTGTAGTTTTAACAATAAGGAGATTAATGTGTCTTACATATGTCTTCGCTGAGTAGAAGCTTAGCTCTCAATAGGGCCACAGTGCTGATGGTGAGCAGGAACTGAAGACTATCACCGGAAGTTCCAGCTGATTACAGGACAGATGCACACAGAGACTGGATCGGCTCCAGCAACTTCACAGAACCAAAAGCCAGTTCAGAAAAATATGCCTTTTACTTTTATAAGAAATATAAATGGAATTTAAGATAAATTTGGGATATTTAACTGGGAAGAAAACTCAATAGTTTTATTCAAATGTAATTTTTGCCCATGTCTTGATATATTTTAAAAATTGAACATTCCACTACAAAATTGAATTTTATGTTACAGCACAGGAGTTATGTAAATATAATTTTCTCTAAGGCTAAGGAGTAATAGCTTTAAATTCTGATAGGCTTAGGTTTCAAGTTACTAGGTTTTCTTGAATTAAAATCATCAGCTCCTCCCCCGCGTAACAACTATTCAAATGTCAGCAACCAAGATGGATTAACTGTGAGACAAGGCACAAAGAACAAAGTGCACTGCCAGATTTTTTGTGCACAAGTCACTCCGTATCATGCCTGGCAGCACCATATCATTTTCCTTCAAAGTCTGTGATTAGTCAGTGGAAATGTATTATTTAGTTCACTACATATAAGAAGGTGCATAGTCATTTTCCTTCTTATCCCCTAGTGATGGTACCTAGTGCAAGTTTATAACAGAAAGATAAGCAAAAATTTATACTAGCTCAGGAGAGAATAAAAAAGTGATAAACCTGGAAATGAAAGTTCAATGAAATAAAAACTGTTGAAGAATTCATCAGTGAGGCAATTGTCCACAGAACTCCAGCTCAAAAGAATCTCAAATGTGCAGGTTGAAAGGATCTTATGGACATCACCAAGGGTGCGGGTCCGAATGAAATAGTGTGGAAGAGAATCATCGTGTTTTTTCATCTCAGAATTAAATCCACGTTTGTAGTCTATACTAGTCAGTACGACCTGCCTTATGTCCTGCTCCGTCATTACCTATCTTTATAATATACATCAAGTTATCTTTAGAATACAGGTAGATATCTGAGGACAGGGACTTTTAGCATTCCTCAGATATAACATTTTGAAGGAAAGGTTGTTTGGAAAAATAAAATATTTAGTAGTGCTAAATATTATGCTAAGAAACTTAGGCATATTCTTATAGCAACCTATCAAGATGCTGTAAATAACTAATGGAGTTATTTCTAAAATATTCAGCTTATATTTTTAAAACATACAATCTCAGTTGATACACAGTTATCATACAAGAGTAAAATTTTAGTTATCATTCAATTTTAGTTGCACTTGTTCACTTGCTCAAGATCAATAAACAGGTTAGTAGCAAAACTGTCACATTCATTCTAGTCACAATTCTATTTTCATATTCTTCTGGGCTTATTGATTTAGTGCAGTTATTGGAATCTATTGTTAACTACCATGTACTTTCTGAATAATTATATTGAGCAACTTAAGAGATAAGGATAATCTAAGGGAATACTTTAATTTCAGGAAAGTCATTCTTGTGTAGCCATGGAAATATAATTAATTATAATATATAATATTTTTGATAGGTAAAAATAATTCTGTTTGGAAGAAAGATCATGAGCAGTTGGGAAACTCAATAAATTGTCATAATTTTTAATTATTATAATTACTAAGATTATCTTTCATCTTCAAAAAGTCACATAATCAACAAAAGCTTTTACAACAAATACCAAAAGTACTCACAGAATTGAGAAAGAAGCTGTAGTAGTGCAAGTTAAATTATGAAAAAGTAATGGATGATGGATTTTTAGAGAACTTTCTTGAAGGTTTGTTATCACATTAGAACAGCAGAAGATAACATTTTACACAAAATTGTACAGTTGTACAGCATTAACATGAAGAAGTGAAAAGGAAATCATAACAAAAATAGCTGGTAACCATCAAAATGCTTTTGGAAGTGAAGAGAAAATCAAAGGTAACATAAGAGTCCTTGTAATTAGAAGAAATATATCTCCATATTATAGTAAGTTATACTATATTTAACCATTCTTCAGCTTCCAGAATCTGACATGCATCAATTATAATCATGTGCATCTTATATAAAACAATATCACAGATTCCATATTCATCAACTCTTCTGAGGTGGAGATTGCTGTATAGAGTGCTACTGGAAGAAAACATACTAGACATGACTATTCTAACAATCTCCATGATTTATATAGTGTGAGTAGTGGGTTGGTCTTATGTCATTTTCCTAATTAAATCTATTCATTTCCTAGTAATCCATTCACCCATCTATCCATCCAACTAGCCATCCACCCTCCATGAGTCAACTCCTATCCTAAGATCAATATTATGTGGTTAAAAAGAGACACTTTTCATCAAATATTGTATCATCATACAGAACAAAGGGGGGATGATCATTTCCTCCTGATTTAGGCCTGAGCCAATATCATGATATTTTTTGTGGGGGTGGGGGGTGGATACTGAGAATTCAACTAAGTACCTCACACTTGCCAGGCAGTCTCTGTATCTAAGCTATGTCATGGGCCCTCATGAACTAAATAATAAATATATATTATTTTTCAATGGAATTAGGAACTTTTTGAATTTTATTTTCAGTCAATCCTCTCTGTTTTTGACAAAGTTATAGTTTTACAGAGAAATATTGTCTTAAACTGTAAAAGTACAGGGCAAGTATGGTCAGAAATTGCAACTGATAGATTCAGGAGCAGAGAGTAAGCAGAAGTTGTGGGGCCTGTGGTAAACAGAAAAGCAAATTCTTTCCTTGCTGGAGGGCAGTTATATAGATCCAGCCAGGAGACATCATATGAGGATTAAGCCCCCTGCTGCCAGACCTTTTTTTCTTTTTTAACAGAAGCCAGAAATATGGGTTTTTATGTGAAATTTCCCAGTTTTGAATGTTGGTCACATCTTATAAAACAGTATATAAGCCAAAGAAAACATATCATGGGCCAGGTTCAGACTGGATGTTGCCAATTTTCAATGTCTGTTCTAGAGATAGAGCCCTGGCCCAACTATAACAGCAATCTGCCCAGTAATAGTGGTTCCCCCAAGACCTGTGACTGCAAGCAGAAATTGAATCTTGCTAAACTTTCCTGTATGTCCTGCCCATATGTGTCCAGATTTCACAAGTGACTTTAACTAATACCTTCCTTATCAGACCGTGAACTCAGAAAGAGAAAGTTATTTGTTTCATAAGCAATTTCCCTATGAACTCAGGGTGTTTCAAATAACACAATCAGACAGAGCATCAGTTTTATTTCTGTCTCCATTTGGTCTATACTGCTGTTTCCATTTCTTTTCTCCGGAGATGATGCTCATAAAACCTGACTTACTGGGGGGATTGTTTGTTATTTGTTTAGAGGGTGGGAGATTGAATCCAATGTCTTGTGGAAGTAGCCTCTCACCAAGTTACACAGCCCAAAATATTTTACTTTTTAATGCAACATTGAAAAATACTTTTAAAATTTATGACTATGCAAATTTTTAATTAAAACAACAGCAATAACAAACCAATTCTCTGCTTGAAAGGAGCAACATAATGATAAGTAGAAACAAATGGATGAGTTGCTTCAGGGTCAGTAAATAATTGCTGAACACACAGTAAGTGCCTTAAAGCTACAGATACAGAAGAGAGTATGCACATCATGAGGAACAAGTGTCTGTCAAGAAAAGAGTCACACTTGGAATTTGGCTCAGTGGCACAGTGCCTGCCTGGAATGCAGAAGCACAGGTCCTTAATTTGATTCTTGGTACAAAAAAAAAAAAAAAAAGTAAGAAAGATCAAGAAAGAGTCATGCATGAAGCAACATCTGTCTGTCCACATTGATACAAAAAGTCACTCCAGAAACACCTCAATTCCCAATCTTTCTAAATGACAGTGGGATGAATGCCTGACTAAATGAAGCTTTCATATATCCTGAATCAAGAGCACTGTGAAACTGCCACAACTGAACTTTACTCCCAGAACCTTCTCTGAGGATGTTTAGACACAGGACTGAAGATCCTCTGACTTCCCTTCCTAGATCCTTAAAGCTTTTCCCTCCTATCTTTTCTAAAAGTCCTACTGGGGATCTTGGGTCTCATGCATTTATCTTTTTATTTTACAAGATATACTAAATTAAAATTTCACAACAAAATAAAAGGAGAATAACAATTGTGAACACCTTGCGTATTCAGATTTGGGCATAAAACATTCTCCAGATGATGTTAGAATATAACTTTCTTTTATATGACCTGAAAGAAACTGTTAGCATTTCTATATTGTATTTTTTCCTCTTCCCTTCCTTTTCTTTTCTCTTTGAAATGGGAAGGGTAGCAAGTACAGAGATTATTTGTACAAGGCAGGTTTTCAAATATTCAGAACAAGAAATAAAATGCAGTATTTTTGTTATTTTGGGAAATTTTCTAATTCTAATATTCTGGTGAGGGCTACTCTTTATAGAATAGAGAATATATATATATATATATATATATATATATATATATATATATATATATATATATATATAATTTGATATATATTAAATGTTTTTCTTGTTATACATTTCCTTTTGTATTTCTGCTTTTCGCTTGTTATACTAGGGAGACTATACGATATTTACACATGTGTGTCTGGTTTATTTCACTTATGAGTATATGTTCAAGTGGCATCCGCTTCAGTATAAATGCTTCAAACTTATCATTCTTAATAGCTGAGTAATACTCCATTATATAGAAATACCACATCTTTTTCAACCATTCTTCATGTGATGGACATCTTGGTTGTTTCCAAGATTTTGCTATCACACATTGTGCTGCTATAAACATAGGTATACATATATCTCTAT
>PVKA01014232.1:0-31611 GCA_004027165.1 Ctenomys sociabilis
ATATATATATATATATATATATATATATATATATATATATATATATATATATTATAATGTTAATTATAATGTTGACTTAAATAAATCAACCATGTAAGTTTAAGCATTTGTCATGGTTTGTGTCCAGCTGTCCCCACAAAGCCTCATCTAGTCATGGGGCAGCTTCTGGAGTTTGTGATTGATTCTGTGTGTGTGTGTGTGTGCGTGTGCATGTGTGTGTCTGGCTCAGTCTACCCTGAGGGTGGGGTTGGTGTGGCATGTGGTGCTGGGGATTGAACCCCAGTCCCTGCACTTGCCTAAGATTGCCTAAGCAGGTGCTTTAGACCACTGAGCTATCTCTCCAGCCCCTGCAATTGATTCTTGATCCAATGTTTGGACTGCAGGTGTGATTGCTGCACCCTGGCCCCAGGGTCAATAATTTGCATCACAATGTAAGGAGGGGAGAGAGGCTGGCTAGCTGCCTGAGCTGCTGCCACTGTCTTGCTCTTTACCACCACAATGAATGGTTGCTCTCTGCCATGTGCTGCTCTGCCTTGGAGCCAGCTGAGTATGGACTGAAATCTCACTAACCATGAGCTAAATAAATCTTTCCTTCCTTAATTCTGGGTGTTGGGTATTTCATCCCAGCAACAAGAGAAGAGTAACTGAGACAGTATTACATGGCTTCTCTTCTACGAGAAAGTGAAAATAAAAATAAAGTGCAAAATAAAAACTAGATAACAAGCAGGGAGATAGATCTTTTGTAAATAGGAAAGGGACTAAGAGATGGAGATAGAAAAAGACTTAAGAGGGGCCAGCCAAATAGCTCAGCAGATTAAAGTGCCTGCTTAGGCAGACACAGGGGTCGGAGGTTTGATCTCCAACCTGCCGTGCCATGCCCCCCCCTCCGGGCCCTGCTGAGATGGCAATTGAGACTGGGCATGGTGGCACACATCTGTAATCCCAGCTCTTGGGAGGCTGTAAATAGGCAGGTCACTATAAGTCTGATCTAGTTGTGAGACCCTTAACACCCTGTAGACCCTTCCCTAAAAAAATACAAAAAAAAAAAAGACTTAAGATAGTATAAGTCGCAATTCCCCACAATGAAGGTGATTTTTCATGTACTACAGGCATATAATAATAAAAAAATTGAATAAAAGGTAATTCACGTATAAGATAGGTGATAACACTTGATATGGAAAAGGTAAGAGAGGAGGTTACACATCAGGGCTGGGGGAGTTGCTCACAATTTCAACAGGGTGAGCAAGATAGGCCTCAGTGAGGAAAGGCTTGAAGGATCTGAAAGCACAAATATATGGCCATGGGGCAAAAAGTATTCTAGGAAAAAGAAGCCAGCAAGGGCAGTGGGCTGGGGGAGGACCACACCTTGATTCTAAGAGCAAGAATAAGGAATTCCACTATGAGTGAGATCAGGGGAAAGTACCAGGAGACCAGAGCAAGCACAAGGGAGGGAAGGGCAGGTCTGGTAGGCTCTTGTTAGTAGTTGTATTGAGATGGAAGCTGTGGAGGTGTTAAGTAGGTGATTCGATGTCTTCATCCATTTTCTGCAGGAACAACAAAATACCTGAGACTGGGTAATTTATTTAAACTTTCTTCTAGTCCTGCAGGGTGGGGAGTCCAAGTACATGAAAGCAGCATGTGCTGGGCAGCTGGTGAGGGCCCGCTTGCTACATGAAAACATAGCCTACATGTCACATGGTGAGATGAGTAGCTCCAGGCTCTCTTCCTCTTCTGACATAACCACTTATGCCATTGTAGAGGCCCCACCCTCGTAGCTTTATCTCATAATAGTTACCTTCCTGAACCTGCACTTCCAAATATCATTAACATACGGAGTTGGAGATTAAGTTTCCAACACACGGACATCTGGGAAATACATTCAAACCACAGAACTTGGCATGACCCACTGATGCCTTAGCAAGATTATGCTGCCTTCTGGACTGAGAAAAGACTGGAGAGGGGCCAGAGTACAGCAGAACGATGACTTTCAAGGCTTTGGCCCTATTTGAATAGAAGCCACACACCCCAAAATCCTTCACCCCAAATTCTGAGCCACATGAAAATGTGTCCAGCCTGCTCTTGCAATGTCACCTAGCAGTGATTGCATATTTAAACCCCACTCTCTAAGAAAATGAAAAACTAGAAAAGACAAAATAGGGCTGGACATGAAACTTATACCTCCCCAGTAAATAAGAAAAAAATTAAATTGCAATTTGTGTTTCTGACAGTCAGAGAAATTGGGAAGAAAAAAACTAATATTAGTAAGTTAAAAATAACTACACGATACTGAGTGCACTAGGATAATTAGCCTTGAAAAGGGGTTGCCCTAGTGATCTTGTTACAGTTCCCCTGACAATTTTTCCAAGCTGTGGTAGGTGAGCGGCAGGAAACCATTCGATCGCCAGGCACACAGTCTGATTTGAAAAGCCTATAATGGAATGGAGAAATAAACGGCAGAGTCCAAAAACATTAAGATCAACTAGGTGACAGTTAAGGGAAATGATAATCACCAGTGTCCTAGACATAGCTCTCTAGGGATGGTCTCCTCTCATGCTGTGTTCTTCCTAATGTGTTGGGACTGTGCACTCTGGTGTCCTTGGACACCCACCAAATGCTTAGGCATGTAGGTTGTGTCATTTAAATTGCACAGCACCAGTCAGTGTAGATGCAGACGGCTGCATGAGGGATTTTCTGTAAACTGTTTGTGGAAACCAGCACCTGCTGCTTGGAGAGCCAATGCCTTGCAGTAGGCAGTGATTTTTTTTTTCTCTCTGCCCACTAAATTGTGTGAGCTCAAACAAAAACCAATTACCCTCCAAGATCAAAGTCTTCAGATGCCTCGAGAGCAGTTTTAATTTGGACTTAGAATTATGAACTGCTTTCTCCCTTCCCCGTTGGTGTCTAACGCAGCCAAATTAAAAGCATTCCCAAGTAGTGGAAAGTTACTTAAATCTTTCTCTTATGACTCTTTTCCATTTATAACCACTGTGGTCATTTTCTGGTTGACCACAAACACATTTCTTTTAAAATGGAATGCCCCATCGCTCATTTGGAGCTATTTTTTCTCACCCTATTTATTGACCTTTATCCCTCTATCTCATTCCCTTGGAAGCTTAAACCTCAATTCCATATCAACAGTAAAAATTAAAACTGACCTCATTTGGAATGAGGTCATATTGTTCAAGTTATTCTCAGATTACATCATGACTTTAAAAACATTGATATTATCTAAAAATTGACTATACCCATGGCACAGCCAGGTTTCAATCTCTTGGCATCCACAGTGGGCCCCAGAGCATGCTCAAGCAAGGCCATTCCTCCCTTATGCCAGTTTCTCGCTGCTTTGACCTAGGGTGGACTGCACTGCCCTCTCTCCACATTGAAGCCAGGTGCAGTCCCTTAGTAATAAGTACTTAGCTCTTTGCTAATGGCTCCAATTTTTTTATATATTTAGATTGTTTCTAAATTCACGATTTAGGGCTGGGAAGATAACGCAGTGGCATAAGTGCCTACCTGGCAAGTGCAAGGTCCCAAGTTTGATCCCTAGTACCACAAAAAAAATTTTTTTAAACTGATACTTTAGGACTGGGGAATTGGCTCAGTGGCATAAGTGTATGCCTGGCAAGCACAAGGTCCTGAGTTCAATCACCAGTGCTGAAAAAAATTTAAAAAATCTGCTAAATTCAGGATTCAAAATAAGGCAGAACATTATCATGCCTGTAGTCACAGCACTTTTGGAGGCTGAGGCAAGAGGATCAAAAGTTCAAGCCCACCTGGAAAGCACAGTGACTTGCCAAGATTCTGTCTCATAATAAAAAATATAAAGGAAAAAAAAAAAAAAAAGGACAGGGCATGTAACTCAGTGAGAAGGCCTTGGTCTCAGTTCCCAGAACCTCGTTTAACCATCCACATTCAAAACAGTCTCTACCACTGCGCAGGGTGGTGTGCACCTGTAATCCCAGCTCTTGGGAGGCTGTAAACGGGCAGATCACTACGATTCCAATCTAATGGGGAAACCCCGAACAACCTGTAGACCCTTCCCTAAAATATAAAAAATTAAAAATAAACAAAACAATCTCTCCCTAAGTCCCTGAATCCCTTAACATCTGTGTCTCTCAAAACCTAGCTTCTAGAGAGATAAAAATGTCTATGAGCAAGTGCTGTCTGCAGACAACCAGAACACAAAAGGTAAGGCTGCAGAGGGGTCTCCTGTATTCCTGTCCAGTCCTTCCTCAACTCATGCCCAGTTACTTCATTTTCCACTTATGGAGAGGAGAAAACAGTGAAGAAAAAGCCATGGCGTGTCAAGGAAAATGCTGTCCTATTGGAAACCAGAGGAGTGAGGGGAGAAAGTTCCCCTCTAACTATGAATTGTGTATTTTCAGGAAGATAAAAAATGATAAGGAAGCCAGGCATGGTGGCGCACACCTGTAATCCCAGCATTCTGGAGGCTGAGGCAGGAGGATTGTTGTGAGTTCGAGACCAGCCTGAGCTACAAAGTGAGCCTAAGGTCAGCCTGTACTGCATAGTGAGACCCTGTCTCAAAAAGACAAAAAAAAAAAAAAAAAAAAAAGATAAGGAGAGTGGCAGCAGGACAGCCTTTTGAAATGCTCAAAAAAAGGTTTTCCTGAGAAGTGGTGTTTGAGAAACAGCCACGCAGGGACTGAGAAGGACATGCTAAGCAGAAAGAGTAACAAGGGCAAAGGCTCTGAGATGGGAATTAAGTGGATGGGACTGAGGTCAGACATATGTCATAGGACCAGGACAATGAAGGAGGCTGAGTAATGTCCTCCCAGAAAATGTCTCCATCCTGGTCCCGAGAATATGTTACCTTAATGACAAAAAGGGCTTTCGTCGGATGTGGTCAGTTAAGGATCTTCTCTTTCCCATCTCCCTTGAAGGGAGAAAAAACTGAGAAGCCAGATACTAAAGGGAAGAAACCCAAAGGCGAGAAGGCTGCTGCCAGGGGCACTGGTAAAAAGGGTAAGGTGAAGGCAAAAAAAAGCCCAAGAAGGGGCAGCCCCGCTGCAGCCGAAATCTTATCCTGGCTAAGAATCGGTGTATGCTCCCAGTCGGCCATGTATTCCAGGAAGGCTTTGTACAAAAGAAAGTACACAGCTACTAAATGGAAAGTTGTTCTTGCTACTATCACAAAACCAGTTGGTGATGAGAATGCTGTTCCCTGGGGGGTAAAGCTTCAAAACGTAGCTAGATACTACCCTACTGAAGATGCGCCCCGAAAGCTCCCTGGCAAGAAACTCTTCGGTCAGCACGTGAGGACACTTCGAGCTAGCATCGCTGCCAGCACCACCCTGATCATCCTCACCAGGCATGACAGAGGCAAGAGAGCGGTCTTCCTGAGGCAGGTGGCCAGGGGCTCGCTACTCGTGACTGGGCCTCTTAGCCTAATCACGCTCCTCCACAAAGAACACACCAGAAATCTGTCATCTCCACCTCCACAAAAGTTGGTATCGGCTAAGTGAAAATCCCCGAACACCTCGCAGATGCTCACTTCAACAAGAAGCTGTGGAAACCCAGACACCAGGAGGGTGAGATCTTCGACACCAAGACAGACAGATACCAGATTTCAGGGCACAGGGCGGATCAGAAAGCAGTGGACTCACAGATTTCAGCAAAAATCAAAGCTGTTCCTCAGCTCTGGGGCTACCTGCGATCCGTTTTTGCTCTCACAAATGGAATTTATCCTCATAAATTAGTGTTCCAAATTTCTTACTAAAAACTTAGTTAAGTAACTGAAAAAAGAAAAGTTAAGGGTCTTGAAAAGAGGGACTATCCTGAATTTTCTATCTGCCTTAAATGTGATCACAGGATCCTTAAAAGTGGGAGGCACAAGGCTAGGGAGATGGCTCAGTAGAATAAGTGCTTGCCTGGTAAGTGCTGGGGCCTGAGTTCAATCCCCTATTCCACAAAAAAAAAAAAAAAAAAAAAAAAAAAAAAAAAAAAAAGAGGGAGGCAGGAGTTCAGCAAGAGAGGCAGGGATGGCACCACTGGTCAAGGACTCCGAGTGGCACTTAAAAGCTAGAAACACAAAGATGTAGATTCTTGCATAGAGCCTCCAGGAAGCATATAGCCCTTCCAAACCCTGGTTTTAGGACCTCTGACATCCAGAACTATAGAAGATGAGTATTGTGATGGTCAGGACACTAAAGCTCATGGTAATTTGTTGTATCAGTGGTAAACTAATAGCAATCAAGTGGACAGGAGGGGAGTGTGATAGATGAGGTCCATTAGTTTGTCCAGGGCTGGATTATGCTGGCCCTTACAGGTCATAATACAGCCAGAGTAAATGTTTTAAGAAGACAATCGATGGTTTTTACCCTTTGCTTCAGATTATTTTGGCTGGTATGTAGAGAAGGAGTTGGAAACAGAAAACCATTAGTAGCTGTTGCAAAAGTCTAGTTATCTAGATTTTTTTTTATTGTGTTCTTAATACCCACATAGGTATTGTGGGTGTTGGAAGCTTTATCCTTTTTTTTTTTTTTTTTTTTTTTTTTTTTTTTTTTTTTTTTTTTTTTTTTTTTTTTTTTTTTTTTTTTTTGGTATTTTAAGAAAGGGTCTCCAGGGTGTACAGTCTCACTACTAGATTGGACTCTGTTTACAGCCTCCCAAGAGCTGGAATTATAGGAGCACACCACCATGCCCAGTCTCAATTGCCATCTCAGTGCGCCCCAGGATGAGGCCGGCACAGTAGGCCCAGGAAGCTTTCGCTTTTTTTTCAAAGTTTTTATTTTTATTTTTTTATTGAAGAACAAATAGCAGTGAGACAGTTTCAAATCAAATTAGCAGGAAAGGTTCAATAATTAATACATTGTATATTGTTTTCATAATGGTTTTTTGTCATACAAGGCGCATTCTTGATATTCTACTTACAAACACCATTAGAGCAGTTGTCCCCAATGAATTAAGAGAATGTAGCTTTATACTTATCTCATTTTTTAAAGCTGATTGTAGTGCAGTTTCAATAATTAATACTTTCTGCCTTGTTATCTTCCTAGTGGTTGTCCATAGTACAAGAAGCCAACAGAATATCCTGTCCAAACACTATTAGTGCAAATCTTGCTTCTCATAGAATTATACAGAAGTACTGCATATTTATCCTAACTGTACTGTTTATACAAATACAGAATGGTTCTTCCTTTGTATCCCCTTTTTTTGTTTAGTCCTGTCAAAGATGGGCATTCCATTGTCATTCAATTATTATAGGTGCCTGAACTCAACAAAATAATCAAACACAGTCCAGCAGTCCACAGTAATAGTGGTTTATTTGAAGAAGTTGTTGACTACAGCCATTTACAGCTCTGCTTATTTTTATGGCTTTATTTTATATACCTCATTTTTATACTTTTCTGCTAGATGGTTAAGACCAAGATAAAGCAAGATCTATATACAAAAAAATGTAGCTTTTTGTATCTGATGAGGTCAGTCAAGTTCCGTCAGGGTTTATCTTGTACCCCCATACCTCACTCTGTAGATCCTTTGTCAGTGTCAGCCATGTGGATGAGTCATGGCCATTACTTGACCAGTTTGCTCTCTGTGAGAGCCTAAGAGAAAGTTTTATCTTCATGTGACTCTCCTTAGGCACACTATAGATCATCTATCACATTCCTCTATGGCTCCATAATCTCCTTGATCAGAAAATTTGGGACACAACTGAGTTCCATGATGTTACAGTACAGGTTCTCCTATGTCCTGAGTCTTCACTGACCTTGAAAGGCTATGGCCAAAATGTTGGCTGATCTTGCAGCCCTTCCATGTCTCTAATTTTTGATCTGTGAACTTAGCTTATTAACCATCCAGAAAAAAAGCTGATTAGTACCCTGCAACATATGCAGTTCAGTTTACCCTAACTATCTGACTAAATTCTTTTTAGTTGTTGTTTGAGGAAATACAAATAGAAATGTATAACAACTAAAAAGCTTTATCTTTTTTAAACCTGTAAGACTAGATTATAAAGTTGGAAAGTTGCATCATGTCAAAGCAAGGCTGTGAGAAAAGTATCTCTTAATGTGTGCAAGAGCAAGGGAGAGAATGATGGGATGTGGAGAGAAAGGGCTTCATGTTTGATGCTTCTAAGTTGTGATCATCTTTGTTAGGAATATCACACAAGTAATACTGTTTCTCATTATATCAGGATCTCTTATTGATGATGATAAGTTTCATGACTTGATGAAGATGATATCCTCCAACTTCCCTATAAAGCTACACTTCACTCAAGCCACTTATTATGTTAAGTATATGTAAGTATATATAAATATATACACTTAACATATATAGAGAGAGGGGACCAACACCCTGCACCCCCCATCATGGAAGCCTTGATGACCTTCAGCCTGCTCCCTCCTCCACCATCACAGAAGTCACACTGGGCACTGGACAGCTTCAGGAGCATTGGTGTAGCCTACCCTGCAATCTCTTCACCATCCTGGTAGCCAGGCTGAGCCCTGGCCAGCTTTGGGAGCCTTGGGCTCCTGTGTCCCATACCCACACCATTGGGTATGAACAATTCTGAGCCCTGGTTAACTTCAAGAGATTCAAAACTGTCAAAACTAAGGAGTTAAAAGGCAATCTGAGACCTCCAGCCCACCCAGAATAAGTTCCAGAGACATAGATGTGGAAGAACTTGGAAGTCACACACCTGAAATTTCTGAAATGATAGCAACTGAAGTAAAGAATCAGCTCCATCAGGCTACAGAAGAACTCATACTGCAAATAATCTCTCAGGTAAAACAGAAATGATAACAATAATGAAATAATGGTTCAGCACATCTAAAGAAGATATAGATTAAAAAAAAAAAAAAAAAATAGAGAAACATGGGCCAGGGAGACAGCTCAGTGGTTAAGTGCCTGCCTGGAAAGCACAAGGTTCTGGTTTCAGTCCCCATTACTGCATGCTATGCCAGGCCCACACTGAACTGGCCACCAAAACTGGGCATGGTGGTGCACATCTGTAAATCCAGAGCTGGAGAGGCTGAAACAGGAGGATCACTAGGAGCCTGAGCCGCATAGCTAGACCCTGTACCAAATAAAAAAATAAAAGACTAAAAGAAAATAGAGGAACATAGAAAAATGATAGAAACTTAGTAACAATACAATGTTTCACTCTTTCTAATGAAAGAATTAGAATGCATGAAACAGATTCAAGTAGATATTCAGCAAATTAAGAGTTCTATTGCAAGCTGGCAAAACTGCCTGAATGAAACTGAAGATAGACTTTCAAACCTTGAAGATAGGATTGCAGCTAGTGAACATGAAAGGAAAGATCTCTTTAAAATAACAAGGAACCAGTTCTTATAGGAAGGAAATGCAACATGCCAAGATGATGCAAAGAAAACTAACATAAGACCAAGGTATCAGTGAAACAGGTGGAGGCAACAGAAATGGCATGAAAAGACTGCAGAAATAGTAGCAGAAAATTTCCCAGGCATGGGAAAAGAATCTACATACAGCTAAATGAGGCATACAGAACTACAGTTAACCATAATCAAAATAAATCTACACTGAAATACATAATAATCAAGATCCCAGAAATCTAGCAAAAGAACAGAATAGCAGAAGCTGTTAGACAGAAGAAGCAGATCACATATAATGGAAAGCCCATCAGAATCGTGGCAGGTTTCGCAACACAGACCATCCAGTCAAGAAGAGCTTGGAGTGAGGTGTCTCAGGTCCTGAAAGAAAACAATTTCCAGCCCAGATTGACATATCCTGAAAAACTATCTATCAAATTTAATGCAGACATAAAGGCCAGGGAGATGGCTCAAGGGAATAAGCGCTTCCCTGGCAAGCACAAATGCCTGAGTTTGATCCCTGGTTCTGCAAAAAATGAAAAAATGAAGACATAAGATAAAAAGAAAACAGAAAAAAAGCACCAATTATTATCTACTCCTTTCTACTTTGAGAATTCTAATTATATGAATATATAAAAAAAGAAAGGAGCAGTTAATGCTCACAATTTTTTTACTCTGATTTTGTTCCTCTCTTGAATTTCTTATAACTTCTTAGTTATTGTTCTTTAAAACAAAACTTATACATTTATATCTGTTAATCTGAAAAACTAATTTGCACATAGCATCATGTAATACAGCAACCACTATTGGATTCCTATTACTTTGTTTAGTGAAATCTTGTACCACGTATAATGATGTTTTCTTCTACCACTATTTTGTATTCTTTAAAAATAATAATAAAAAGTACAAACAAAAACTTTAAAAAACTAATATGAAGACAAAAAAAAGCACCAAGCAGAGCAACAATTAAACAGAGGGCAAAAGTAGGAAGCCTACAGCAGAAAAATGACATGACAAAGATAAGCCAATACATATCGGTTATAACCATCAGTGCAAATGGCCTCAACTCACCAATCAAAAAAGCAGAATGGCAGAGTGAATAAAGAAACAAAATCCAACAATGTGCTGTATTCAAAAAATACATGTAACTCAAAAAGATTATATCTAAAAGTCACCTGATCAAAAAAAAAAAAAAAAAAAAAAATCAGACAACTACCAGAGCAGCCAAAAATTGAAAGCTCCAGCTCTTATATTTGAGTTCTCCCCAAAACCTGATCCCAAGACAGAGATTTTAATATAAGATGGTTCCAGGAAAGACTGCCTGGGAAGTGGGACAGCAGAACAAGGGAAGAGAGCCAGAGAATGAGCTAGGAGACACAGCAGTGGGCACCATAATAAGTGCAGCTTGAATCACTAGGAAATCAAGAAGGTCTTGGCCGCAGTCATGTAACCCAAGGAGTAAGAGCACTGGGCTATTTATGTCCAACTGCACGTAATCACACCTTCCCGAGCATAGTAACAAAATGCTACAAGAAAAATTGTAGACTCTTCTCTCTTATAAATATACATGCAAATATTAGCCATTATGTGTGGTTCAGATCTATACTGCTTCCCCAAATTCCCATGTGTGAAGATGATTGGATCCTGGAATACTATACTCATCAGTAGATTCACCCACTGGGGAATCCTTAGTCAATGACACTGTTAGGAGCTGGAGTGGAGTGGAGAGTGACAGTGACTGGGGTTTGGCCCAGAAGACCATTCTGTGTCTCCCTCCCTAGCTCCTCCCTGCTCTCTTTGCCTCCTGGCCACTGTGGGGTAAGCACCTTTTTGTCTGTCAGGCCCCTCTGCCATCCTGTTTCCACTTTTGAGCCAGCAAGCCATGGACTAAAACTGTGAGCCCCAATAAACCTATCTTCATTTAGCTTGTGACACTGGATATTTTGTCCCAGCAACAAAAAGTGACAAAAACACAAATCTAATCTAGGCTTTTTTTTCTCCCCAAGATAGAGTGTCCTACTTTGTCCAGGCTGGACTGGAAATGTGCATAAGAGGGATCCTCCTATCTCAGCCTCCCAAGTGGCTGAGCCTGCAGGTGTGTCACTGTGCCTAGTTTAACCAAGTAAATCTAGTTATAAACCATGTATTGAGGGCCATGGAGATGGCTCAGTAGAATAAGAGCTTCCCTGACAAGCGCAAGGGCCTGAGTTTAATCCCTGGTTCCTCCAAAAAAGAAAAACAAAAAAACCATATATTGCTTCCTGATCAGTCTTATTCACACAAAAGACTGATTCATATTTGAAAATCAATTCACATAATTTACTACATAAGTAAAATAAAAGGAAAAAATATATGATTATAAAAATGTTACTTAATATTCACTTTTTAATTTATTTTTAATTTTATTGAAGTACAAATATCAATCAGACAGTTTTAAGACACCTCAACAGGACAGATTCAATAAATTAATACATTGCAAACTGTTTTCATACTGTTTTGGTATCGTACAAGATGCATACATGATATTATACTTACAGACATTATTATAGCAGATGTCTCTTATCAGTAATTAATATTCACTTTGAATATTTATTTGCATTTTTTTTAAGAACAAAGAGTAAAGGGCCAACCAGCAGTCAGCCAGATAGCTCAATGGATTAAAGCACCTTCTTAGACAGGTGCAGGGACCAGGGTTGGATCCCTGGTGTGCTGTGCTGACCCTGCCCCTGGGATGCGATGAGACGACAATTGAGACCGAGTGTGGTGCTGTGCACCTATAATCCCAGTGCTTGGGAGGCTGAAAACAGGAGGATCAAGACGAGTCCGGTCTGCATAGTGAGACCCTATAGTTCCTGCACTAAAATACATGAAGGGGGAAAAAAGAGCAAAGAGTAAACATAGATGCCAACTTCCACTCACTGAACTGCATGACTTATTCTGAATCTAACAAGTAAAATTTCCAGGCATAAGAGTCGCATGCACTATTAATAGAGTCAAGCCTTAAATGGTTTGGGGGAGCCCTGGCACAGACATTCTACACTGAAAATAATGACAATGATCATAAAAGAAAGCGCGTGTTTTCTGAATAAGTGAAGCAAAGTCAGTTCCTCAGGTGTGGTATATTGGGGAAGACGGAAAGAGGGCAAGACCCAGGTCAAATATACAGATCATTTATGATAGATGTTAAAATGGGGCTATATATACAGTCAAGGAGCAAAGGAGAAGGCTGGAGAAAGAAAGGAGGGTCCACCCACCTTAGAGCCTACTTTCTGGACTAGATCTGAGGCATCAGGTAACCAAGGAAATGAGGGCTGTGAAAGAAAAGTGGGTCTAAGGTTGTGCTCACTTTCTAGGACTAGATTCACTTTCTGAGTTAAACCTTAGCCCGGAGCATCCAGGATGCCCAGGACTAAACACAATGGAAAAGCTAAGCCTGTAGCTTACCTTCCATCAAGAAGTCTGAGGCATGAATCCAGTGGTCTTCTGCAACCCTTGGCCAGCCTCAGCACTAATTACCATGTCATTGACTATGCAGATTTCACACACACACACACACATACACACACACACTCATATAGGTGTGCAACACCATGATAATTCCTCTAGGAGCCATAAAAGGTCAAAAAGTCCACTGCCTCATGGAAGGGACACTGGCAAAAGTCATATCTCATAAAATGGCACTTGCGTGTAAAAAAAAAAGTCATACCTCAGACCAACCCCTCAATCCTAAGCCAATCTCTAAGATTTAAAACCCCCTTCAGGGCCTGTGAGCCCTTCTCACTAGTCCCCTTTGGCCCTACGGAGTATATCTTGTCTTTTCTCTTTCAGATAACTTGATACTACAGCTGCTCTTGCATGGCCTGCTCAGTTCTGTATTTAGGACATCAAGAACCTGAAGAGGCTTCCTGGCCTGGTAACAGTATAATTGGGAGCAGCACATGGAGATAGTCCAGAGATGGATAGGCGACTGCCTTAGATTGCAACCCAAGTGGATGTTAATGTAGGTATAAGTATAACAAATCAAAATGTGTCATTATTACCAGATATACAGACATGTTTTCAATTCCTGGCTGTTTTAGTAGCTTTCTGATGCCTCCAGATAATATTTATATTTTACAGAACTTATTTTTTTTTCTTCATTCCCTCCCTGTCTTTCTCCCTACCTCCAGTGTCCAACTTTCCTAGAATGAAGTGCCCAGGCAGAGAGCCACAGCCAGCCTGGGGCCTGAGGGCAAAGGCCCACCCAGCAGCTAGGGTTCCCTTGGGACCCGATAAAGAAACTACCCAGTGGACTCAGCACTGCTCCTTCACCCCACAGGCTTTCGGAAGTCGGCCATGCTGCAAATCCACTCCTTTCCCTCAATGAGATCGCCATCTGGTGGGAGAAGCAGGAAAAGAAAACGATGAATAACAACCAGGAAAACGCTGAGCAACTTGATATGTATGTAATTTACCAGCCACCTCACACGTGACTATTTAATCCTACATTAATTAAACTTAGGAATTCAGTTCCTTAGTTGTGCTGGCCACACCTTACCAGCCACATGTGACCAACAGGTATGATATGAGACAGTGAGACGTGCAGCCTTTGTTCCTGCAGAGTTGTGGGGGATGGCAGTTCACGTACAGAGAATTCAGAGAACACTTTTTTGATGTCTCCATAAACATGCATAGAATTGAGGCTAGGAAAGACCCAGATTAATATTATTTCAAAAAGATAAATTGAACATGACAAAGAATAATAAGATCAGAATCTGTAAACCCAGACAAGAGTAGCTCACTCACATAGATATGTCATGTAGTGTTTAGGTCCAGCCCACATGTAGGTGGGCCCCAAATTAAGAAGGCAGAGGAAGGGCAGGCTTCTTGAGCATGCCTTAGGAAACTTCACAGAGGGAGGAGGAGAGGTGTGCACATGGCCACTCTCAGCCAGCTCCAAGGTCCTGGAGGATGAGGAGGAGGGCAAGGAGAACGACGTAGAGGAGGGGGACGAGGAGGAAGATGAGGAGAAGGATGTGGAGGATTAGGAGGACAAGGAGGAGGACGAAAAGGAAATTATTGAGAAGGGAACAGGATGATAATGAGGAAGAGGAGGGGGGAGGAGCAGGGCAAGGAAACCCAGGAGACCCAGCTCAGCAATGAGGTCCTGAAAAGACCTGGGCACCGGCCCTCAAAGCAGAGCATCCTTGTGAGCAGGGAGTAAAGGCTGTGGGAGGGCATGAGTCAAAGGGCTTAGAGGAGATGTGGGAGGACCTGAGCAGGGTTGCAGTGACAGCCTGCAGGGGAGGTGTGTAAATGCCTAGAGGAGGGGTTGGAGGACCCAGGGCTGAGGAAGCACAGAAGACTGGGCTCAAGCGTGCAGACATGAAGTGGGAGGGCTGTGCATGCGCTTAGCTTCCTCTGACCCCGAAGACCCAGAAGCCCCAAAGGAAGTATCTGACGGGGGTGGCACAAAGCGAGTGAGGCACGCGAGGGGAACAAATCGCAAGGAGTTAAAAAACTCATCAAAAAAATTCTTTTTCATGGTAGCAGGGATTGAACACAGAGCCTTCAAACAGCACTATATACTCTACCCAATTTTTCTTTAGCCAGCCTCTCACTAAGCTATTAAGGTGCCCAGTCTGGACTCACATCTGTGATCTGCCTGCCTCGGCCTCCCAGAATGCTGGCATTATAGGGATGTAATGGCCTGCTCCCAAATAAATATTTTAAAACAAATATTTAAAAATCAATGTCAATGTCAAAAAAATCCATAATGAACCACACTTCAAAATGTTAATTTTTAAATAAAAAAATTTTTAAATGTTAATTTTTAAAAATATTACATAAGCCAACTGCGGGGGTGCACGACTACAGTTGCAGCTCGTGCTGAGGTTGAGGCAGGAGGATCATGAGTGCAAGACCAGCTTGAGCAACACAGCCAGACCCTGTCTCAAAAAAAAAAACAGAAGTAGAAGAAAATAAATTTGACCCGTCAGTGCTCCAACCTGGATCACTGCAATGGGAGCGTCATTTCCGACCAGCCCACTATCCGATCTGCGCAGGGCCGACGGGGTGCGTGGATGGGGTGGATGGTGAGCGGTGCAGCTGCAGAGCAGTGGGCGCCTTACGCACGGCCTCCCTGTGGACCATTCACGCTGCAGGAGGAAACATCAGCGAGCGTGGCTATGGACCCTGTTCCTCCTGCCACCTCAGCATGGGCGGGGTGCTGGGGACCCGCCCAGATCCGGGGAGCACCTGAGCTGGCCTGATCTCGGAGAAGATTTTCCAGAACTCAGAGCCACCAGGTCCAGAGCAGGGCCGGGGTCACACACAGTGATGGAGAGATGAAGGGTTCACAGGCACGGGGAGGGGTTCCCATGCCAGGCCCTGACAACGCACAGGACATATCACATGCACAGCGACCCGTGTGTCAGGAGCAGAAATGGACCAGGAAGAAGCCGGCACTTGGCAAGAGATGAACGCAACTGCTGAACAGCTGCTCAGGGACAGAAGCCCGCACTCGAGCCTGGGCCACCAGAATCAGGGAGCAGCCTGCCGCGAGGTAACCGGGGTGGCTGAGTGCTTGCCCGACTCCCCAGAGCAAGGCTGCTGCTCAGTCGAGCACCAGGGCCAAGACTGGACTGGAGCGAAAGGAGCAAAAGACACTGAGGTGGGCAGGTGGGCACGCTGGCCCCGGGGACTTCACAGAGCCGCTCTGGCAGGGACTGTCTCCTTACTTTAGAAGTCAGGAGACTCCTGCTTTCTTGAAACACAATCGCAGCCAAGCGACTTGGTTTCAGTCGCCTGCTAGAAAGTGAGACCTGTGGTGCCCGTTTGGTCACACACTAAGTTGGTGTCAGAATCCAGACAGACCCACGTCATGGGAAAGAACCTGGCATTAAAAAAAAAGCAACCTGCTCTAAAGATAGACAGGCTGAATATTTTGCTTTGGATAAAACACATTCACATCAGTCTCTGGCTGTAAAGTAGCCTATAAAGTCTTGCACTTACTCCTTCCCCACAAGATAACCAAGTTGGCCTCTGAGAAAAAAAAAAACACTATTCCAGGTACTATAAGAGAAAAATTTAAAATACAAAATAGGATTTTTAGAGCTGTGGGATTCTGGTAAAATGATAGATAGTTAGATAGATAGATAGATAGATAGATAGATAGATAGATAGATAGATAGATAGATAGACAGACAGACGGATAGATTTCCCCCCTCATTTCTTTCCCTCATTTCCTCAGTAGCTCCATGAACAGTAATCCTGCCCCAGTACAACTACTGCATTTAGGTACAGTGTACACAAACAGGCCTTTGCAAGGTGGTGTAGAAGAGTGGTTTGAGAATGCCCACAGGGATGCTTCGGTTCGTGAGCGTTAATGATTGGGTGTTCACGCTGGACGCACGAGATGGGCCTCCCTCAAACCTTGTTACAACGTGGGCAGATTATCTGTCTGAAGTGGAGAGAGAGAGAGAACAAGGTGTGCTTAATTAACCTAACATTCCTGAGGTCCGACTACTCTCTGCTAAAGAGATCAGCAGGTGACTTATTACACTGTCCAATCCAGAAATCTGAACCCTTAGAAATAATAGCATCCAAGAGCCCTAAGCAGCAGAGATGAGAGCACACATCTGACACCGTGAGCTCCTTTTTAACTGATGAGATAAATCGCACTCTGCTGCTTATGGTTTAATCTTAAACCTTCAGAAGACAGAGCACCTTCCTGCGATACTGCTGCCGATGTCCCTGCGCACCGCACACCTGCTTGTCCCACGGTGAGAATATGGAGCAGTTTTCATTTGAGGCTCCCACGGCAGCCTACTGAAAGCCACACCTGAGTGGCCACCGGACACCGAGCGCTCCGCCGGTAGAATTCCAACCTGATGATGCTAATTAGGAAGCACAGCGGCCCGAAAGCACCAAGTCAAATTTACACCCGGAAGTTGCTGATGGACAAAGATGCAGCTTCCAGTGTGGACGCGAAGGAAGCGCTAACACTGAACGCGATGGGCTCTGACCAAGCGAGCTGTGCTGGTGCTTCTGTCCCCTGCGGATACTGCAGTGGGCTCAGCGAGAGCATACTCAGGCCAGCGGCACACAGATCGTTTCTTCCCTACCACAGAAGCCTTGGGAGCTTAGCTAATTTCTGGTGGTAGAAAATGACACTTAAATTATAATCCTAGGCTTTTTATTTTAATAATCAAGGATTTATTTTTGTAAAAGCCTGCTGACAAATATTAAATGTTATATTTGCATTTTGAATATTTAACATAAATGTTACATTTGCCCACTCTATTGTAACAGTTACAAAGGGCAAAAGGGATAAATCTATCAAGTTTTATTAAAGAAAGATAAGATTCCCAAAATGATAGTTGTTGATTTAGATGCCTTAACATGATTATCAAAGTGATTATCAAAATAATGCCTTAACATTTTTTTTTTTTTTTTTTTTTTTTTGGCAGAACCAGGGATTGAACTCAGGTCCTTGTGCTTGCCAGGGAAGCACTTGTTGCACTGAGCCATCTCCCTGGCCCCATGCCTTAACATTATTATCCACTCTCAGAACCCCTCCAGATCCACCCAACCTCAGGCCCTGCAAGTGTGTGGAAGAGCCTCTGTTCTCTCCTGCACCTGCCAGACCAAGAACAGGCCCACCAAGGGAGAGAGACCTTTCCCCACCACTCCAGAGCCAGCACAGCCTGCCCTGCATGCTGCATCCAGTCCACCCAGGCCCAGTGAGTGTGTGGGAGAGCTTCCAGCTTCCCTGTGCCTGCAGGACCTCCCCGGACCAAACCTCAGGCACGCATTGTGAGTGAGGCCCTCTATCATGTCCTCAGGACCCCTCCCCCCTCTGGAGCCCCTACCCCCAAGTCTGCCCAGTGAGTGAGAACTTCTGTGACGCTCTTGAGACCCCCAGACCCATCCCAAGCCCAGGCCTATGTAGGAGAGCTTCTGCGCTCCCCTGTGCCCCTTGGGCCGGGGCACCACAGGTTCACTTCCAAGGGCTGCAGCAGGAAGGAGCTGCACACAACAGCTAGACCCAAGCCAGGCATAACTGGGTAAACTCAAACGTAATAGAGCTGCACGGACTTTGAGTAGGTGCTAAGGTTATAATTGTACCAAAGCTCTACACCAGAGGTCAGAGGTCAGTGCTATACAAAATAATAAAGACAAGGAGCAAAATGCAATCTCAGAACAGCTGCATTTGAGATAACTTTAACTGATGTACCTGTGTGGTCTAAGCTGGAGTCTGGTCATCTTCCATCCATGCACAACTCGTTCAAATTCTTGACAACGAAATGAAGCTCAATGTGCATATGGATCCAATCCCACATCATCGATCATAGCCCCACATATCAGCCCTGAAAACTCTTTTACACGAAGGAATTTTTGCAAGAGCAGGGTGAAAAAGTAGAAATTGAGTTACAAATTTTTTCCCTCAAGATGTCTTTTAAAACTGTTGTGCTTTTTTAAATTAATTTTTTCAATAGTTTAAAGTCAATCTTTTGGAGAATACAGCTGAAGTTCCTAAATACTTTATAAAGTTGATCAGACATCTCTAATTTGGCTGTGTTCGATTTATAGTTTTCAAAATATTGATGGTTATGAAGAGTGCATTATGTAAGATTATCAGGTGGGTCCAATACACAGACTACTCTGCCATTTGTGTGTGTGTGTGTGTGTGTGTGTGGTATCAGAGAACTACTACAAAACCAACTGCTTTTTAAATCCTGTTGTGTAATTCAAGTGTCTTACCTTGGCCAATCTAATGAATTGAATTAATTGGACCTTTATACTTAACTAAATAAAAAAGCTAAGCAGATGTCAGATAAAATTTTTTTTAAAAATGCAATCTCAAGCCGGGCGTGGTGGCACAGGCCTGTAATCCCAGCACTCGGGAGGCTGAGGCAGGAGAATTGTTGTGAGTTCGAGACCAGCCTGAGCTACAAAGTGAGCTTAAGACCAGCCTGAACTGCATAGTGAGACCCTGTCTCAAAAAGACAAAAAAAAAAAAAAAAAAAATGCAATCTCAGGACTCAAACCCACCCAGAACAAGTGCAGAGGACACAGCTCAGCTGAAATGTGTGAATTAATAGCGTCAGAAGTAAAGAACCAACAGCAGAAAGGTATAGAGGAAATCAGAGCAGAATCAATTTCTGAAATAAAAAAAAAAGAAATCTCTGAATTTATAGCATCTGAAGTAAAGAATCAAATACAGAAACATATGGAAGAAACCCAATGCACACCCAGAATAAAAAGTTCACTAAGATTTCTAGATTTAACTGGGCATAGTGACATTATACCTATAATTCCAGTACTTGGGAGGCTGAGACAGGAAGATTGTCATGAGATCAAGGTGAGCCTGGGCTACACAGTGAGTTCAAGGCCAACCATAATTACATAGTGAAATGCTGTCTTAAAAGAAGGAAGAAAAAAAGGAAGGAAGGAAAGAAAAGAAAAGAAAGTTTCTACTTGAAAAATCACTTAAGAAAGTGGGGGGATGGGGTCCCACCAGCCAAGGGACAGGTAGGGCAGTAGGCTGCCTGCATGTGTTACAGCAGGGTGTGTTTCACAGTCCCAGGTCGCAGGCCTCTAACTTAAATGTTAGCTCCGGAATAGCAATTACAGCTGTGCTTGACACATTTCTGATGCATAAGCGAAGCCCTCCTGTCATTATTCTGCTTTGATGCAATGAGAAGCAGAAAAGAAATACAAAATGGGAAACTAAGCATGACTTCCGCCACCTGCCTTTACTCTAATCCTGCAAGCGTCTGCAGGTCTCCGAAATCTTGGTGCCTGCAACCTCCTCTTGGAAGCCACATATCACCTCTTTGCCCTATAAGTGAGTTAGGTGACTTCTGCCTGTGGCCCTGGAAGGCTGTGAAGATGACAGTGAGGACAGGCAGGAGCAGCTACCACTGACAGCACTCGCCTGGCTGGGGCCAGCACCAAGGGTGCTGTTTCTTTCATTGGCCTCCTCAACCCAATGGCTCCATGAGCTCCACTCTGCAGATGAGCATGAGAGGTGGGACCTGAGTCCTTGTCAAGGTGGAAGGAGTAGTCTCTCCCTTGGTGACACTGATTGTCCCGGCCTAATTTTCTGCCTCCATAACTGGACTGTCAGCTACGGGAAGACAATAGCTGCGCTCTGTTCACTCTTGTCCCCTGAGCGTGACCCCATGCCTGGCATGCGGTTGACCCTGATCCAATAACTCAGCCCATCTTACCCCCTGCTGGGGCCAAAACCTTGGAAACCAGCCTTACTCCTCTTTCTTTCACACCCCAGAGCCCATTCTTCAGCAGCTCCTGTCAGCTCTCACTTCCTGCCACTGCCACCGCCACCATCAGCACCCTCACACAAGCTCTTTCCCTCTATCGATGACTGCCAAAGCCTTTGCTGCCTGGCACTTCTGGGCCTTTTCCCTGCTTGTGCTGTCTATCAGAGCTCAAACTGACTAACAGTTTCCCATCTCACTCAGAGGAGAAGCTGGGTAGCCTGAGGTCTTCCAGGAGCTGGCCCCTGCCAAGCCTTCATCCCCACCATCCCTGCCACCTTCCTCTGCTCCTGTAGCCCCACAGCTTCTTGAAAAGCTCCTGTTTTAGGACCTTTGCTAAGTTCAATCCTAGTACAAAAAAAAAAAAAAAAAAAAGATATTAACCCTGCTCACTCTCTTCATCTCTTAGAGTTATCAGTCAGTACAACTCAGCTGGGCCCTCCCTGGTCATGTTACCCCACCCAGCCCACCCCTTTTCACAGCATTCCCTGTCGTTCCCCAAATTTGTTACCACCATAGATAGGATATACAGCAGTGTGGTGTGCACGAGCGTGCTAGGTGCTCTTTTAGGTTATCATTTATTCTTTTCCTCCTTCCTTGTAAAATGTAAACTCCATGAGAGCAAAACTTTGGTCCTTTTCTTCATTTTTTACTAAAGCACCCTTCGCACAGAAGTAATTTGTTTTGGAAATAACTGAGCAAACATGGAAACAATGAATAAACAAATGACTTCCCAAGCTTTCCAAATTCCCAGTGCCACACAGTGAGTGCTTCCCAATTGACAGCTAATGGGGGCCCACTGAAGAGCAGTTTAGGGGAGGCTGGCCCCTGACCTATGGCTCCAGTCATTTCTGAGCCCCCATTCTGACTCAGCCCTCCTTGCCTGATCCCTGCATTAACAGGAGGCTCCAACCTGTGCTTGGTCCTCCCAGGTGCTGGCTGAAGTTGGCCTAGGAGAGGAAGGCTGGGGCCACCTGCTCCTGGAAACCCTACGGCACTCACAAAGCTGGGCCCTGAAGATCCCAGGGGAAGCACACAGGAAACCTAGATCATCCTCACTGATGAATGGAAAGTGATGGGTCCAGAATCCTGCCACCCTGGGACGCCAAATCCAGAAAGCCCCTGTGATCAAAAGTTCTTCATCATTCTAAGCCATGGACCCTTGAGAAGGTTGTTGAAGAGATTAGCCCCTTCTGAGACTAATGTTTTTCAGTGCATAAAACAAATAAGTAGGATCATAAATGTTAGTGTGAGCTCTAGTATGATCCCCCAAATTCTCGTGTGTTCAGAAAGGAGCTTTTAGAAACAATTGGTCATGAGGAGGCTGAATGTGCTGTTGGAGACTGGACCCAGAAGGATTTCTCTCCCTGCTCCCTGACCCAGAAGGACTTCTCTCCCTGCTTCATAACCCAAAAGGACTTCTCTTCCTGGTCCCTCACTGCCTAGGCCCTCTTTCCTGCCACATCAGTGTGTAAGCCTGTGGAACAAGGACTGACGCTTGTGAATCCTATCAGCCAAACCTCCTGTCCTCTAAATTGTGGGTGTTGTATGTTTTGCCCCACCAGTAAGAAAGTAGGGCGAGGAGACCTGCATCAGGACTCAGGCTGCCATGACGAAACACCAAGATTGTGTAACTTCAACACAGACATTTGTTTCTCATGGTGCTGGAGGTGATGGTGCAAGCCCCAGAAGGGTCGAGGGCACCTTCTTCCTGGCTCATCTCCAGCTTCCTCTGCAAGAGCAGGGGTCCCATCTCCAGTGCTCATCCTCACAACATCACCTACGAGACCTCTTCTCTGCCAGAAGCTCCCTCACTCTGGGGCTCAAAGAATCAGCATATAAAGGTGTGGAGCCAGAAGCATCCAGGCCATAAGGAAACCTCTTGTGTTGAAGTAGGGTGCTCAAAATACTTTTTTAAATTTGTGATAAAGGCTATATGACTGTCAACAAATGAATGGATAAAGAAAATGTATTTGCATGCCATGGAGTATCACTTTACCATAAAAGGGATAAATTTAACTCACTTATAGGAAAATGGTGGCACATGCCTATAATCCCAGCACTTGGGAGGCTGAGGCAAGATTGCTTCAATTCTGAAGACAGTCTGAGCTACAAAGTACATTCAAGGTCACCTGAACTGCATAGAAAGACTGACTCAGAGAACAGGAAAAGACAGTAGGTGGATGGGCCTTGAGGCCTTAATGTTAAGTGAGATAAATCAGACACACAGGGACTGGGGAGATGGCTCAGTAGAGTAAGTGCTTCCCTGGCAAGTGCAAGGGTCTGAGTTCAATCCCCGGTTCAGCCAAAAAATCAGACACACAAGTCTAAATATCACATTGCTTCTGTTTTATGAGAAACTCAAAATGAAAAGGCCAGGCAAAGGGGACACAGCCTACACCTTACACTGCTGCGTGTAGGGGAGTAAGAACTGCTACTGGATTCACAGAAGGCCGTCTCTGACAGGAAACTCTGACACTGTCATTTTCTGTAAAAGGGAAAACAGTGGACACTGTTGGCTGTGGTGGCGCATGCCTGTGATCCCAGCACTGAGGGGGCTGAGGCAAGAGGATAACTACCGGTTTGAGATCAGCCTGGGCTACAAAGTGAGCCCTCCACAGAGGCCCTTGTTCCTCCACAGAAAGGGAGAAAGCCAGCCTGAACTGCATAGTGAGATTCTGTCTCAGAAAGAAAAAAAAAAAAAAAAAAAAAAAACAGCATGGCTGATTGGGGGAATGGAGGACAGGAAAGAGGAGGACAGGGACCTTAGGCAGCATTTGGGGGCAGACCCAGATGACTTCACCCCAAGGGTGGGAGCCTGTGGACAGAGGGCCCTTCCTTCTGCCATCCAGATCTCCCACCACATCTCTTTTCAATTCCTCACCCCTCTTCTGACCCCTGCCTGAGGTCAGCTACACTGTACAAAATGTTAACTTTTATTAAAAGTTCAAAGATGGCAGAAAATGTGACATTTATACACAGTGGGGTAATCCTGTGCCACAAAGGATACACGTGTGATCCCAGCTCTCTGGAGGCTGAGGTAAGAGGGTCACCAGGAGCCCACAGGAGTCAGGAATGGAGAGGAAGGAGATAAACAGCATGAAGACAAGAACTGTGCACACGAGCCAACTCCTGCAGTGAGTATGGTCATCCTGTACGGAGAGTGCACTGATGAAAAGGTTTGTTTACATTTTGAAACTATCAAGAAGAGGTCACTGGGACAAGCCCGCTGCTGGTGGACCTTGCTTGCTCGTCCCTGGCCAACTGGCCCTTGTTCCTCCACAGCTGCCTCCGTCCATCTCCAGAACAACACCTACCACACCGGGGTCCTGCCAGCCCCTGCCCCACCACACCAGCTCTCCCGCCTACACCTGTATGACAAGGTTGCAGCAGGGCCACTGTGGGAGGGGTCCTTCCTTTCCTCCCTCGCTCCACCTGCTACAGGAAGCAGAAAGGGAGAAGAAGAGGCGGAGAACAGAGCCTGGAATGAGCAGCAAATGAAAATGCCTGGGGGCCGGGGAGATGGCTCATTAGAATAAGCTCTTCACTGGTAAGCGCAAGGGTCTGAGTTCAATCCCTGGCTCCACAAAAAAAAAAAAAAAAAAAAAAAAAGGGGTTGCCTTGTGTTTATTAGTTATTGAAACTATAATTCAGCTTTGGAAAAAAATAGGAAAAAAAAAATAGGTATGCAGCTACACTCTTAATTCATTCATCAGAGGCATCTTCTTTACTAGTATTTGTGCACGGAGTGTCATGTATGCACCTTGTGCAACAGAAGGCCTCTACGAAAACAATGTGCAATGTATAAAATTGTTGAATCTGTCCTATTAATTTGATTTAAAACTGTCTCATTGCTACTTGTTCTTCAATAAAAAAAATATAAATAAAAAAAGAAAATGCCTGAATATAGCCTGGAGTCCCAGTGCTCTGGGAGGCTGAGGCAAGAGAACTGCAAGATCAAGTATAGCCTGGGCAATTTAGGTGGAAGGGGGAGGGTAAAAGATAGACAGAGAAAGAGACAGAGACAGAGACAGAAATATCACAGCCAGCTCTTGTAAAAATCTCAGGCATGGCTTATTAGAAAGAAGTTTTAAAGTTTTTACTTTTCTCTTGCCAAGCACCAATGTAGGTATTAACAATGTAAGAGTAAATAAGGCAGCATTTCTCTCTGACCCAAAGGGCCTGGTAAGGAAGTCAGACCAGGGAAAGGCAACCAGAAAAGGAAAAGAGAGAGAGAGAGAGAGAGAGAGCTGGCCAAATAGCTCAGAGGATTAAGGTGCCTGCAAGCAGGTGCAGGGGCCGGGGTCTGATCCCCAGGCCTACTGTGCCAGTCCACCCCCGGGGCACACTGAGATGGCACCGAGACTGGGAGTGGTGGTGTGCCCCTGTAACCCCAGCTTTTGGGAGGCTGTAAACAGAAGGATCACTAGGAGTCTGATCTAGTGGTGAGACCCTGAACACCCAATAGAACCTTCCCTAAAATACAAAAAAAAGGAAGAGAAAGTTTTTCTTTAAAGTGCCAGGCCTTGGTGGTACATGTTTGTAAACCCAGCATTCAGGAGGCCGAGGCAGAAGGATAGTCAGTTTAAAGCCAGCACCGAGCACAGCACTTGCTTGGCAAGCAGAGTTCAATTCCTGGTTCTGACAACAACAAAAAAAGACCTTGACAGAATAAATGGTAAGTAAATAAAGCTGGCTGGTAAACAGTGAACACTTATCACACCAATTTTGTTTTTTTTTTAAATGTTAACCAAAATGTTCATAAGCCATATGTCAAGAGTGGTTTGGCTGGCTAATGAAATTACACATTTTCTTCTTTTTCTTGTGTAATATTAAGTCTCCATTATATGTGCAGTATACATTGTATTCATAAGGCCAAAAAAAAAAAAAAAAAAGTTTAAGGTGGGCCTGAGGATATGCTTGCTTATATGCGCCAAGGGTAAGGCTCTGAACAACACAGCACCAAGGGAAAAGAGGGAGAGTTTAGGCCTCTTGACAATGGATGTTCTGTTATCACAGAAATCTATCTCTTAAGGAAATAATCTGAAATATGAATACATGTTATCATTAAAAGATATTTATAATGATTTTTTAAATGACAACATTACGGACACAGAGATGCAGATCTTTGTGAAGACCCTGACTGGCGAGACCATCACCCTCGAAGTCGAGCCCAGTGACACCATCGAGAATGTCAAAGCCAAAATCCAGGACAAGGACGGCATTCCACCTGACCAGCAGCGTCTGATATTTGCTGGCAAACAACTGGAGGATGGTCGGACTCTCTCTGACTACAACATCCAAAAAGGGTCCACCCTGCGCCTGGTGCTTCACCTGCGAGGTGGGATCATCGAGCCATCCCTGCGCCAGCTCGCCCAGAAGTACAACTGTGACAAGATGATCTGCCGCAAGTGCTATGCCCGCCTGCACCCCCGTGCTGTCAACTGTCGCAAGAAGAAGTGTGGCCACACCAACAACCTGCGCCCCAAGAAGAAGGTCAAGTAAAGCTCAGTCAGCCCCTCGTCCAGAAGGGCACCACCTGCCCAACGCCTGCAGCCTCGGGGTCTGAATAAAGTTTCCCTCCCTTGACTAGAGCAAATAAATAAATAAATAAATAAATAAATAAATAAATAAATAAATAAATAAATAAATAAATAAATAAATAAATAAATAAATAAATAAATAAATAAATAAATAAATAAATGACAACATTCTATTCAGCGATGTTCAATGGATTTTTTCCTGGATTACTTTTATTTCAAAAGATTGAGGCTGTACTTTGGAGATTACGCCACCAGGTGGCAGCAGAGGGTCCTGCGCCTGCCCCCCTCCCACCTCGCAGCCTGCACCGGGGTGGGTTGTGCATCGGGATTCGTTCTCAAAATGTTTTCACGATGTGGCCAAAAATGAAAAAGTCAGGGGCCAGGAACATAGCTCATTAGAATACGTGCAAGCACAAGGCCCTCAGTTCCATCCCCGATTCCAAAAACAAAAGTCTTTTAGTCTGCAAATAGGTTATTAAAAATAACTTTTAAAAATAAATTATTAAAATGCAGAATGAATGAACATAAATACTGTGTGTGTACGTGTGTGTGTGTGTGTGTGTGTGTGTACTCACGTGCCAGAATTTTCAAGAAAAATAGAATCATCAGATAGCTCAGTGGACTAAAGCACCTGTTTAAGAAGGTGCAGGGGATGCTGGGGAGAGGGTCAGTAGAATATAAGTGCTTGCAGTGGCCTGAGTTCCATCCCCGGCTCCATCAAAAGAAAAGAAGAAGAAGGTGCAGGGGTCTCATTCGTTTAATATTTAATGTAAATTCACTATTTATTTATTTTTGTACTGAGAATAGAACTCGGGACTTAGCACTCGCCAGGCAGGTACTGTGCCACCAAGGAATGCAAGCAGGGTTAGATCCCGGCCTGCCGTGCCGGCCCCGCCCCTGGTGCTCGCTGAGATTTGAGACGGGGCGTGGTGGGACATGCCTGTAATCCCAGCTCTTGGGAGGCTGTACACAGGCGGGTCAAGAGGCCGGGGAGATGGCTCAGTAGAATAACTTACCTAGCGAGCGCGAGGTCCTAAGTTCAGTCCCTGGTTCCGCAAAAAAAAAAAAAAAAGGCGAATCACTGAGAGTAAGATCTAGTAGTGATTCTGAGCACTGTGTAGACCCTTCCCTAAAATACAAAATAGATAAATAAAAAATTTAAAAAACAGCTTCAAGGGCCAGGGATATAGTGCAGCAGCATAAGTGCCTGCCTGGCAAGCTTAAGGTCCTGAGTTCTATCCCTGGTACCCCAAAAACAAAAAGAAAATTCAAAAAACAGATTTAGGTCATAAAGGTTACTTGATGTTTTTTCCCCTTCCAGGAAACTCATGCCAGAGAGGGGTGAGGGTGGGGGTGGTCTTGCAGACACAATAGGAGCCTACAACAGCCTGGCCTGGCCTGTACTATATCCGTGGTGCACAAAGGGAGCCACACTGAGGTGGCAGGGGATCGAAGCCTGAGACACTAGGGAATGTGTCACACACACACACACACAGTGGTCGACTGTGCAAACCACATCCCAGAACACCACTCCGAAAACACCCAAGCCCCTACAAAATCACGCTGAGGTTCCTCCTCTCAGGGCCTCTCTCCTGAGTGGTCCATTCCTTCAAGTTCTTTGTAAATCTCAGCTCAGTAAATACCCTCATGCCTCTGGCGGAGGAGTCCTGGAAACCCTCCCTCCCCAAGGAAGTGGGGGACAGCAGCTTAGATCTGAGTATGGGGTTTGTTCAGATTTCTGTCTCCTCTCAGGACCCTCCTCAGACCCTGTCTGTTAAAACCATCCCCCCACCTGCAGATCTGCCTCCTGGGTTCCTGTCATCCACAGTGCTGCCCTCGCAACCCAAGCCTTCAACAGGTGGGGATTCTGATGGTGACTCTGTGTACTAAGGATGGCACAGTAGAACTGTGACCTACAATCATATTCAGAACCATGTTACTTAATGATTTAAAAAATCATTGTTTTAAAATAGAAATCTCCAGTTCTTTATTTCTTTCTTTCTTTTTTTTTCTTTTTGAGACAGGACTGGCTAAGTAATTCATGCTATTCTTGAACTCACTATGTAGCCTAGGTTGGCCTCAAATTTATGGCAATCCTGCTACCTTAGCCTCCTGGGTCCTGGGATTACAGGTTTGTACCACCACTCTCGGCTGCAGCCTATCTAATACTTTCCCTTTTTTAAAATTCAACGCCCAGCCGAGGAGGTGGCTCAGTAAAATAAGCGCTTCCCTGGCAAGCACAAGGGCCTGAGTTCAATCCCCAGTTCTGCCAAAGAATAATAATTAAGAAGAAGAAGAAGAAGTTTAAAATTCGATGCCATTTCTAGTACCCAAGAGCTCATGTAAACCTTTCCTAGTGGGGACCCATGATGTGACTCAACCAGGATGGTGCCACCTGCCCCTCCCCCACAGGATCTCCCTGCTGCCCTCAGAAAACAGGATCCTCGGTTCTGTTCCCGCTTCCTGCCTACTCCACGTTTGAGAAGGACTTCCCCCCTCAGGTGGCCTCAAGCAGATCTTTCTGGCTTCCCGCCACCATTTCCCTCTTGGTTCCTGTAGAGAAAAGCCTCCCCACTCTGGCAACCCCTTCCTTTTTCACAGTGTGTTTGCTTGTGTGAAGTTCCCCAGAAGGGAACATGGACCAGCCGCTTCCCTTTCCAGCTTTGCCAGTTCCTTCAGAAACCAAGACTCAAGTTTCTGAATCCCAAAATACACCAGAGCCTTGGCTTAGAACATCCACAGCAAACTGAACTGCTTCCCACACTGAAATCTATACCATTAGCTTCAGTTCTACCAGCTGGATTGCTAACATAAACTTGACAGGGTTATTATCTCAGTTAGCTTTTTTACCTAAGCCCCTAATTCTCAATCCTTAGAATAAATAAATGCTCTTGGCAAGTCAGCCTCTTTGTAATCCCAGTGCTCAGGAGGCTGAGGCAGGAGGATCACTCAGAGTGCAGTGCCAGCCTGGGCTACCCAGTGAGAACTTATCTGGAAAATACATAAGTAAATAAATAAATAATAGCCCCTACACTTGAACCCTAGCAGTGGAAGTTAGCAATTTCTCCCCAGAGAGTAATCAACCCTGAAGTTGTCCCCCTCTATTGATTTCAAACAGCCAGAGCTTTGCAAATTAAATCTCTGCTAAATTTTCACTTTGCCTTAGTACTGAACAGGGTAAGAAGCAATTGGTACTACAATTGTCCTCTTCTTTATTGAATTACATATATAAGTGAAGCCATGTGTGGCAGTGCATGCTTGCACCCTAGCACTCAGAGGCAGAGGCAGGAGGACTGCTGTGAGTTCAAGGCCAACCTGAACTGCAAAACTGAGGCCCAATCTTAAAAAACAAAAACAACATGTATGTATAATGAAAATAGCTTCTGGTTTTCAATCAGCCACAGAAATTTAGACTAGCTTTTGTTTTGTTTTGTTTGCATTATGGGGGCGGCAAGATAGCTCAGCGCACTAAAGCGCCTGCTTAGGCAAGTGCAGGGACTGCAGTTCCATCCCTGGCATACTAATGCCATGACAGCCCCGCCCCTCCAGGGCACACTGAGCTGGCCACCGAGACTGGACATGGTGGTGCATGCCTGTAATCCCAGCACTGGGAGGCTGAAAACAGGAGGATCGCTGTAAGTCCGACATGCATAGTGAAACCCTGTAACAACCAAATACATTTTTTAAAAAATTAAATAAAAATTGATCTTTCTGTGAAAAAAAAGTTAAATAAAAAATAAAACTTAAAAAAAGCATTAGTAGGGCTGGGGAAATAGCTCAGTGGAGTAAGCACTTGCCTGGCAAGCATAAGGTCCTGAGTTCGATCCCCGGTACCACCAAAAAACAAAACAAAAAAAAAAAAAATTGTACCAAAAAAAGCATTAGTGAGCCTCATATTACTGTATGTTCAAATCCCAGGCATTGCTCAAGAAGGGAGACTTCTGCTTAATGGAAAACAAAACTTAATTTTAAGATTTATTCATTCATCAAATATTTGCTTGAAACAAACCATATAAAAAAGCTCCTGCTTTCAAAGACTTTATTATCTACAGCGGTGATCAGGATGCACCACACACATACAATCACTCATAGAAACATTTTCTCTTGATTTTTTAGACACGATCTCACTAGGTAGTTCCGGCTGGCCTTAAACTCACTATGGAGCCCAGGTGGCCTCTATCCTGAGACAATCCTCCTGCCTCAGCCTTCCAAATGCTGGGATTACAGGCATGTGCCACCATGCCCAGTGAATTATTTGGTTTTGAAGACCTTCAAACCTAAGTTTGAACTTCACAAACTATAAATAATTTTTAGTATTGGTACGCCTATGCTTAAGACAAACTATCCATTACTCACCCGAAATTCCAGTTTCTTGGTTCATCTTGTATTACGATTTGCTGCACCTGGCCCTAACACTTAAGGCATGTACAGGAAGAATCCTAGCAGGAGTGGAGCCACAATAAGTTCCTTAGAGAATGTTTCTTTCAAGCCAAGTGCTGATCAGGGCTGAAGGTGGAGACCACATTCCCCTGTGGTGAGGCCCTAACACCCAACTGAGCTAGTAAATCCTGGTTAGGTCAGAAACCAGGCCGGCAGAGCTGGAGGAAGGCTTTCAAGACGAGAAAGAGCCCTGAAAATCACCGATGTGACTGAGTGACTATCTTTTATTTTTTCTTTCAAGTGATCTCTTTTAAGTAGATTTATTTCTCAGCAGTTGTATAAAAGGATTACCTTCCCCCATAGGACCTTCCTTTTTCACTATCTTTTCCATATTAGCCTAAGCCGCAGATGGCAAAGATTCAGACAGAATTTAGACTGTAGAGGTCTTCATCTTGATGGGTTATGCACACAGATGTAACAGTTGGAATCCCACAGTTACATCTTATTATCAAAAATGTCTTTCAGACACACACACAAACACACACACACACGTACATGCAGGCATGCACATGCGTCATCCCAGTGCCTTCCAACAGTAGGGTCCAGGGCCTGGAAACAGGCTTGTGCAGGGGTCTGTGGGAGAAGAGGGCCAAGACTTCAAATCTACAAGAGTAAGAGGGCAGCCCTGGGCAGAGAGCTAAGTACAGGCAGAGTTCCCCATTCTGTACAGAAAAGTGCTGGGAAGAAGCGAAACAGTGAAAGGAATTATGAGCCACAGCCCTTTGTCTTCCTGCTTTCAAAACTCCATTTCTCGAGGTGTAAAAAGTAAAGCCATATTAATATGCTGAGCTGTAAAAGGCTCAAGTCAACAACTTCTGACACTGCCAGTCCTGCAGATAACCCACTACTATTATGGACTACTGGATTATATTGGATTATTTTGCTGAATTCATGCACCTACAATATTTAAATGGCAAGGGAATACCCATCTCTGACAAAACTAAACCAAAACAGGGATACAAATGAAGGACCATTTTTGTATATATAAAATAGTTTGGATAGATATGCAGCTACTTTCTCTTAATTCAATGAGAAGAAAGATTTGTACTAAGAGTG